>PVIH01026681.1:0-18326 GCA_004025045.1 Sigmodon hispidus | reverse complement strand
ATTCCACGAAAAAAAAGCCACTGTTAGTGAAGGAAGCCACCTTTCCGGGTACTGAAGACTGCAGTAGCAAGGTGGTAAAACCCCAGCTGTTGATCTCGGGATTCGCGCTTTGCAATGAAAAGGACGCATCATCGATAACATGGACATCATTTTTTCTTTCCTGGTAACTGGATGCGCATTCATCTGAGAGTCTCTAAGGGGAAGTCTGAGCTGCCCTTGGAGCAGCAAGGAGACCCCCGCCGGGGCTGGCCTTTCAGACCAGGGCTGCTCCTGTAGAGGACCTCAGTTCAGTTCCCAACACCCATAGCAGGTGACCTACAGCTTCAGGGGAATCCAATGCCTCTGGCCTCTGAGAGCCGCCACACATGCATTTAAAAAATTATAAAAATAAATACTTTTTAGAAAGAAAAACTACTATCCAACGGATGGAATAAAGTTCACTTTCCAGGTCCACGTATCTCTGTTTCTTTTTGCTTGTTCACCTCGGATCTGGCCTCCAGCTGTACTTCTTTCTCAGTACAGAGACTCTGAATGACTTCTTCATTCTCTTACCGTTGACACCCAGCATTTCTTCCCCTCTCCCACCCTGCTGTGACAGTCTTCTGTTACTCAAGGAATTCTTTCCCATATTTTCTGATCAAAGAAATCACAGCTGTGACTCTGATCGGTAGACCCGTCAGCACACACACACACACACAGACACACACACACACACACCATGCTATTTGGCAGCTGTCCTATGAAACCTGAGTTTTCAAGAGGGGGGGGACACCCGCTGTCATGGGTTAAAATGTTTCCACTCTACACAGAGCATGTTAAACATCTATATCTGTGACATTAGGGTAGGACAATTATAACAGTGTCTGTTAAAAGGCAAGGAGGCACTTTAGGGAACAATACTGAGAAACGCTGCTTTAATATTTCAGAAAATGCTTTTTTTCTTTATAAAAAATTATTATTATTTTAAGAAAGTGGAAAGATAAAAATACATCTCAGGGCTATATATGTATGTGACCACTAAATTTATACCCTCCATCTGGAAAGCAGATTTCCTTTTCTTTCACAGGACATTTTACTTTTATATATCTTTTTATTTCCTGTCAGCCTGACTAACAGACTGTGAGTTCTATAAAGGCTCGCCAAGGTATTTCCCAGTTTTGTACAGTGCTGTAGCCCAAGCCCACATAAATAAATAGAAAATCATAATCCTGACCATAATCAGTCTACCAGTATTCTTTCAGTAAATAAATCTATCTTGAACTTTAATGTACCATTTTAAAAAAAGTAAAATGTATGTAAAATTTAAAGGGACATTTTGGCCTAACATTCTACACTTGCTAAAATCACTCAACTAAAGTAATATTAGTATATAATGAACTATAATACAAATAAAAGCAAAGGTTTGTCAGGTATTTCTAATGTACATAGCAGAGAATACACAATTTCTCAAAAAAAAAAAACCCTTTGGTATTTCACATTATTTTATAGTTTATACAAAACCTTCTAAGAACTTCATTTTTTTATAGAAGGAAAATCGCTTTTCTATATAACTGTTGAACTAAAAGAATTTCAAATACTAACTATAGAGTGTTTGTAATAAATAATATTGGAGCTGGAGAGATGGTTCAGTGGTTGAGAACACTGTGGCTCTTCCAGAGGCCCCGTGTGATTCCCAGGACCCACAAAGACAACCATTTCTAACTCCAGTTCCAGGGGATCTGACATCTTCTGTTCTCTCCAGGCACCAGGCATGCAAATGGTATAAGGACATGCAAGCATGCAAAATACCCATACACATAAATAAAATTAATAACAATTTAATAAAAAAATTGGCAGTGTTGTGTATCTAAACGCAAGAGTTATAGCCAAATCTTTGTCAGAGAGATTGTCATTGTGCTTAATGTTCTTATTAATAAAAAGAAATTGAAAATCAAAGATATTTAATCAATTATTTGATTGAATTGATTACTTTGAGATCAGGTGACAAATAAGCTCTTCCAGTGCAATTATTTTCTCATTGTGTGCACATATTACATTCTCTCTCTCTGTCTCACACACACAGTATACATTAAGTCATTTCTGTTTAAAAAGGACTTGCTGGGCATGGTAGTAATCGACTTTAATCCCAGTCTTGGGGAGGCAGAGGCAAGCTGTCTGAGTGAGTTTCAGGCCAGCCTGGTAAACAGAGTGAGTTCCAGGACAGCCAAAACTATTACATAGAGAAACCCAGTCTAGGGTGGGGAAGTTAAAGACTTCATCTGCAAAGAAAGCATAAAGAAGTAAACATAAGAAATGGCAAATGGTATTGGAAACTATATGATTACTGTGTTTACTGCAGCCCTGGGAAACAAAATCTCACTAAGGACATATTTGTGTGAAGCATCAGTGTTAAAGGCTAAGAAATGAACTCACTTAAACCAAGACATTCTCTAAATTTGTTTTTATGTAAATAAAAATATCCTGTGATGCTGACACATCACTAAAGCAATCAGACAGCTGAACTTGGGGCCAAAGGAGCAAGCAAATGAAGTTGTTCTGATTATTTATTCTATTAAAAAGTGTCATCTGTTGTTGAACCAATCCCTCCAAAACTTTCTAGACTGAAACATCACTTGACTTTAGGGCTATCTATTACAGCTCAGGGGCTGCCAAGACTCCACCAGGTGGTCCATTGAAATTCCTCTCCAATGTGCTGACTTTCACAGTTATGGACACAAGGTGGCGACAGACTCCCGTTTAAACTTATGAGCTACCACTCTATCAGTGAAGTAAAAAGTTCATGAAACAACATCCTTTATTGCTGGGATTAGGAAGAGAACTGTGCAAAGACGCTTTAAAAGGCAGGGAGCCCTGAGAAGACTCACAGAACAGTTGTCAACACACAAATTGGCATACTGAGGACAGGCGTGGTGATGCCATCTTTAATCCCAGCACTTGGGAGGCAGAGGCAAGAGGATCCAAAGGCCATCCTTGAATTAATAGCCACTAACTGATCAAATTCCCCAATCTCTTTCTTTCATATCTTACAACCTTGAAACTTAAAAATGAAACCATTTCACAATTTTTCTTTTATTAGGACATAGGCACATCTGTGGGATTGTGTGGTGGTAAAATGGATGTATCCCTAATTTTTGAGGGCTCCCTTGCTCTTTTGCATAACGGGCCATGACAGTTTTATTTCCTACCAAGGTAGGCACTTCTTTTCTCCAAATCTTCATGAACGTTCATCTCTTATTTTATAATTGACAGGAGTCAGGATTGGACTACCACACCTTGGATGTCACTTAGAATTGCAGTTAGAATATTTGCATAAAACTGACTCAGATCTGACAGGTGAGGAGTGAAAACATGTGCTGTCTGAATTAGAACAGAGATTTTACAGGCCTTCCTGGTGGAATTTCATCTTCATAGCTGAAGTTCCAGAAATGATCTCAGTAGGATCCCATCCAATATCAAACGAATGCTGAAGCAGAAGTGATGGGGACAGAAAATCTAACTCTTCGGAGTCATGGAAAAACTTTCCACCCAATGTAGCTTTAGGGTTACTTGATTTCATATGTAACATCTGTGTGTAGGATGAATCATGACCCATCAGGAAGAACTCAGTTCATCCCCAACAGTGTCATAAACTTGTTCCCATTATCATGCAAGGAGTAGAGCTCGCAGGTAATAATTTATGGGACTATTTCCTTCATTTCTCTGTTCTGATGGTATCATTGTGTTACTGAAATGACTAAGATAACACTGTACTGTCCAGATGTCACTTTGGGCTTGCCTGGTCACTTCTCAGCCTTCCACTCCCAACAGTCACATTCACCTTGGTGATGCTCCTGACTGTGACCTTGACCATGGTTCAAGTGTATTGTGCATTGTCTAGACAATGATGCCTAGCCTTGTAAAGAATGAGGATGTTACTAGGCAACTCTAAATCTCTCACTGATATTATACCTCCCCAGCACTGATGTAACTATGATTTTCTTTTTAAAAAAACGCTATACCCTTGAGCTCAGGCACCAAAAATCTTTCCAGAGGCTCAAACCCATTCATATCTGACCATTGTTATGCCTGCTTCATGAGCCCCCAGAGATTACCCAGAGCAAACCTCAAGCTTGGGCTCTCTGTCCATTCCTACATAGCAGTTGGAGCAGAGAGAGCCTGGAGCTCAGGTGAGACAGGGATTTTAAGGAGTAAAGAGTATGGGGTAGAGGAATTCTGGATTCAGATAGGGGTTGAACTTTTGATTGAGCAAGAGTGAGGTAAGAGAAGTTTTGTCAAGCAGCAAACCTGCAGGGTACAGCTGGTGACTTTTCCTGGTTATTGTAAGGGTGAGGCCTAGCTCTAGTCTTGCCAGTGTGTAGCCTGTCATGGCTGCACTAATGTTAAGTTAGGCCTCTTTAGGCATTAGTAAAGCACTCAAAACTTTTTTGGCTTAATCAGTGTGCTTGTCAGTAACTATTTCATGTGGACCAGTCCATTGTCAGGTATCTTAGTCAGGTTTTTGTTGCCAGGATAAACACCCTGAGTAAAGACAACTTGGAGAGGTAAGGGTTTGTAAGAATTTACTTCAGTTTATAGTTTACAATAAACCTTCAAAGGAAAGTCAGGTGCAGAACTCAGGGCAGTAAGCTGGAGGCAGTAATTGAAGTTGAAGGCACAGATGGATACAGCTTACTGGCTTGCTCCTTCTGCCTTGCTCAGTTTGCTTTCTTACATTTATATTATACAGGATCTTCTCAAGGGTGGCACCACCCTTAGTGGGTGGGGGCTCTCATATCAATCATTAATGAAGAAAATGTCAGATAGGCTAGCTTACACTCAGTCTTAGGAGGTGTTTTCTTCATTGACCTTCACTCCTCCCACATGACCTTGATCTTGGCTTGTGATAGCAAACCATTAACACCAGGTAAAGATTTCTCCTCTCCTTTGTCTGTTCACAGAAAGAATTCAGCTAAGACACAGTTTGAGCTCAAGTTTATTTAGCAAAGCAAAGGAACTCAAAGCAATAACAAACTTTGGATCACTCAGGCTGCTCTGAGCATCCATGGAAGGCCACTGGGCTCTGCATGACAGAATGTTTAAGTTTCTTATGGTACCCCTCTCTTAGGTCAAGCTGTTTTGGGAGCCTGCTTTATTTATCTTACTCTGCTCAAATTGTTCCAGGGCCAAGATGTCCCCACAGTTATTCCTTCCCTGCTTATCAGCATATTCATTGGTAGCATGTATGTTCATTGAGAAAGTTCCCTAGTGCCTTAATTTTGTACATTATGGCAGGAGGAGCCCATTTGCACCTTCAGGGTGTCTGACCACAAAGGAGCATTGCAACATCAGGAGACACAGTCACTGGTAACAGCTGTAGTCTCCTTGATTGCCTCCCTGGCAGGGTGTACCTAACTAGAGAAACATGGGTGTGTGTGACCTCACCTCCCTCCTGCTCAGATCTGCTTAGCTGCATGCTCTTAACAGCTAGAAATATCACTGTTGGAAATGATTGTTTTCCGGCACTACTTTTCTCTGAAAGGTTTTCCTAGGTAATTTGTTTCCTAAGAATTTTCACAAAAGGAATTATTCTCTGATTGTTTGCACATTGAAAACTATCATTATCAAGTATTAAAACACTTTATTCCTGGAAAATAGGAATTGAGAATTTATTTGAATTATGATAACATGTACTTCAATTTAAGTAATTCAATTTAAAATAGAGTGATTAGAGTATGTAAATGTCTATTTTTACAGAAAGTTTATGTCTCCCTGTAAAGTAAATTTACCATTCCTACTCCTTCATTTTCATGAAAAAATTGGCAATTTTTAGAAAAGGGAACATTCAAAAGGGCTATCTTTTTAAAAACTTAATTTCCCCCAACGTGGGAAGAAGAAATGATGAGCAAACTGGAGAGGGATGGAGAGTGGAGTGCTGGTACTAGGTAAGCCTGCCTTAACTCATTTCCCTGTCACTCAAACTGAAAACTTTCAAAGAAAGAAGCTGCCATTTCTGGAGCCCTGAAGCCCAGGGCCAAGATGCCAACATTGGTCCAGCATCTGCAGGTGCATCATGTCCTGGTGGAGACATGACATGACCAGAGCTCAGTTACCTGGGATCTTGTAGGTGCCATTCAAACTACTGTTAGTCTTTTCCCCAAATCCACTAACCGGGAACTTCTGGTGTCAGTCAAGTGCAAAGGCTTCAATGTTCCACATCCCAGCAGTGTGATGGCTTATTGGACGGGGAGGGGATCAGGACTCTGCAAATAGTTTTCTGCAGGTGCAGAGACCAGTGAAGGTCACACAGACTCCAGAATAGAATCCAGTGCCCCTCAGCTTACCTGGGCATCTTCCCACAGATCACCTCTCTTAGAATGACACATCAGTGTCTCTGTCCCTTTACAGAATAAAGAAGTTGGGCATGGGCATCTGTAAGAGTCACAGGGTTTTAGGGTCCAGGCTTTGTGTCACTAACTGTGCCTGGGAAGGTCAACAGTCTAGACTGAGTGCAGAGATCTGTATGTAAAGTAATGGAGATGGATTCTCAGTCCGCAATCCGTACACTGGTTTCAGAGACACGTTCCTTTTGGCAGATCCACCTGTTGTCTGAAACACAGTCTTCAGAAATCACTTTGTCCCATGAGATGGAGGCACAGCTGTTTTTTTCAGCTTTACCAGTGATTTGTAATCTGAGCACAAGAAAATAGCCATTGTTAGTGTTTAGGATTTTCTCATAATTATCTTGAGTTGGCACTTTTCCCCCTCTGGATGTCTCAGGACTGTAGAACACACACTTATCAAGCTTGGCAAACACAGAATAACAACATGCAACAACATTAAAGATAAAGGTTTATTAGAGTAAATCTTTATAATTTTCTACTGTATAAGAATTCTTTCAGCAAAAAAAATAATGTAATGTTAAAAAGGAGAAAGTTTGGATCAGGATTGAGTGTCATTCTACTGCTAACATCTTACAGAAGGAAAAAAGCTGCCTCACTTGGATAAACTTCAGTTTCCTAAGTATGTAGGTTATAATTAGCTGATACCTGAGGAAACACATACATGAAAGTGTGATGTCAGTGAAACATGAAAGTGTGATGTCAGTGAAACATGAAAGTGTGATGTCAGTGAAACATGAAAGTGTGATGTCAGTTAAACATGAAAGTGTGATGTCAGTGAAACATGAAAGTGTGATGTCAGTGAAACATGAAAGTGTGTTGTCAGTGAAACATGAAAGTGTGATGTCAGTGAAACATGAAAGTGTGATGTCAGTGACCATGTTTAATATACAGACCGAGCTCACAGCGTCTATGGAAAAGAGGCTAAGGCTGTGTGACAATGCAGTCCCTTTATTCCCTGTATTTGATTTTCTAATTATGCACGGCTCCCACGGCTCTCTGTGGGTGTGAACAACACTAGAATTTAAACACAGCACAGGTGAAATTAGAGTAAGTGTAAGGAGCAGATGAGTTCACACCACACAGATTTGCTGTAAACAGAAGAGGGTGAGTGAGGGGGCGGGACTTCCTCACAGCTACCCTTCTTCCTTCAGTGATTTCTTTATGGAGCCCTTTGGGCCTGAGAAACAAATTGCTCTCACTGTCATACCATGGACTCTCCTCCATTGTCAATGTTGCTGTGTCTTATTCCTTCTGTGCTTCAGAATTTTTCTTTAGTTTTAAAGATAATTGCCTTGGAGTTGATCTGTTCATACTGCTTCTAAGGTTTCTGAGGTCTTCTCCTACCAAGCCCTGGAGGATCTCTAACATTATTTTATTAATTCCCCAAATAATCATGCAGGGAAATAGCCATCTTTGCCTTATCTGAAAACCAGAGACAGGGAGTTAGAACAAAGGCTTAGCTGATCCTCTTTCTACTACAGCTCAGCAGCCTCCAGGCTCACCTGATCACTGCCATGTAATCAACAGTTAATACTGGGGTAAAATAACAGATGGAATGAGATTAATCCATACACTTCAGGCGTCAATTTTTATTATCACTGTGAATCACAATAAAATAGGCACCTTACATCACACACATGTACACATGCCTGTGTGAATGCACACACAGTGCTATGCAGGCTTCTGGGTGACAAGAGTGATCAATGTCCAACTTAGCTGTGGATCCCACAAACTACAATAAGAACCTGCTTAAGCCACTGGTGCGATAGTGGCAAGACTGTCAGGGAGCCACCGACCACTTTCTGGCTGGATTTGAGGGCCACTCTATGGATGGAATTCATGCCCTGTACTGCAAGTCTGGCTAAACCCATACTGGGAACATATTACTGTTGTATTGCTAAATGAGCATGTTTGAAAATGCCTTCTGACAATCATTGGCATCTCTATACAGAAATTTGATTGAATCCTTCCTGCTTTTGCTTAGGAAAAACTTAAATATATTGCTGGCAGGACATGGTCCAGGAATGGACTTTAGTGAGAATAATTCTGAGAAAATTGTGAGGAAAAATGACAAGAATCCTATGACTCAGTTTCTTCAAAACATGGAAATGTTCTTAGAATGTGTTTTGTGCTCATCCAGGCAGAACAGAAAGTAGTGGGTTTATTTTATTAGTACTTATTATTAGTAACTGATAATGTCTAAACTTTCCTTTGTGTGAGTCTCTGGGAAAAGATATCTGCTGTACTCAGCCTGAGCTTGTGAACTTTACTCACATGTAAATTTTCTTAATTTTTAGAGTATAAATGATCTGCTGCTCTGTGCAAAGTTGGCTATTGCATGAGTCTGTCTCATTTATCAGCTCCATTCTTCCAGATCCTTCCATCTCTGGAGTGGTGACACATTGCTCTTTGTTATACAAATAATCAGTAATTCTGCTCAAATATATAACTTAACTAGGAAGCATCAGCTTTTTCATTACATTTGTGATTTGTCTAGATAATCCCCCACAATAAGAAAACCAGACACCAAAGAGCAACTAGCTCATGGCTTTTTTGGGATCTACACACATGGTTATGGCCTAGATACCAAGTATGCCCTCACAGGTCACATATTGAAACCTCAGTGTCCGGTGGGGATGCTTCTGTGGGGTGAGTGGATCATGAAGACACTAATTCTGTCAATGGATTAACGAGTTCCTAGCTGAATGAAATGAGCCTCCTAGGAAGGGGTCAGGACTTTGGAAGGCCTGTGTGTCCCCTGTGCATCCTTTTTAACTCTGCTCCTGTCCAGTCTGAGGTGAGCAGCTTTCTCTGTCCTTCTGCTGTGTTTCTGCATTGGCATGGACGTCACAACAAATGGAGCAGCAAATTACAGATCTAGACCTCTTAAATTGAAACAGTTTCTCTTGATATCCAATCATCTTTCCATTCTTGTTCATCTCAGATGTTTTATCACAGTGACAAAAGCTGATTGATATACAATTTTATCACATGCTCTCAAGGAACTGTTACTGTGTAGGTAGTTTCTCTCAGATGTCAGAGAGCTACACTAATATTTATTGGAGTTTTTCCTTTCATACTCTATACTGACTAAGACCTAAAAATGGTTCTGAAAATGCCCTGTACTATATATTTTTACCAAAATTTGAAATGTGCTGCTTAAGATATTCCATGTAAAGTATAGAAAAGTATAAAAATGTAAAAAAAAAAAAAAGATCAATTATATATGCTGAAAGGTTCCAAGATGCCATTTTCCAAAGAAGTTAGTGTACTCCCTGGCCTTAAAACTGCGATGCATGCATGCATACATACATACATATGACTTTATAAGAGGCCGATATCTTTTCATTCATGGAAATTTTTAATCACCTTTGCAATTGTATTTTCAGACTGCTTGAACCACTTTAATATTTATTATCAGTGTTAGAGCCCAGAAATGACCTGAAATGAATATTCTAGTCACCCCTCCAATACTCACACATCAGAATTTAAAGTAGAGCCGTTTATCCACTTCCAATTCCTGTCTGGCCATGTGTAATTTAGTCCAATCCAAAACGAATTATCTTTTTCCTTCCTGGAGTCCTTTATGAACGTCTACAATCCAAACAGAGTAGAGGACTTAGCCCTAAGTCTGTGTCCTGGTGACTCATGTTCCACCAGCCTCCTGAGACCTAGTTCAAGTGTCCCCTGTACCCGTCCTGAGTCCCCAGCACAGGTGATTCATCACCTTTGTGAAATCTGTTCCTGGTATTTATGATCCCAGGACACTCACCCTGCATATGCAGCTATTGGCTCACAGGTCAGATTAGTCCCCAGACTATGAATTTCCATAATGTGAAGTCTCCACTTCCTTTGCTGGGAATAACCTTAAGTCTGGAGACATTGGTGTAGCTTCAAGATTGTTCCAATGTCTCTATTTTATTAAAAAAAAAAAAAAAAAAAAAAAAAAAAAAAAAAAAAAAAAAAAAAAAAAAAAAAAAAAAAAAAAAAAAAAAAAAAAAAAAAAAGCTTACCAGATCTTCTTTGTCTTGAACGAGCAGCAAAGTAGCTCCTTTTGTAGCACAGTAAACTAGACCTGCCATCCAAATGTTGGAATCTTGAGAAAAATGTATGCATTTATCTCGGTGTGGAAGCCAGTCTTTTGGACACTCTACCTCAGCTGGACTGTCTGAAGTGAGAAGGACACATGCTATATTTCTACCCTGTTCTTGCTGCACCACATCCAGTTACACACAGCAGTTGCTTTACTAACACATACTTCTAGTAACATGTGTGAGAACAAGGTTATTGTTATGACATATCAAAGAAATATAAATAACATAGAATTTATTTTATTTTCGTTTGTATTACTAACTTCAGACATGCTATCTATATGACATGTTTATTAAAACAATCAAATATTCCTTGCGGTGGTTTAATAAGAATGACCCCTCTAGGTTCATGTATTTGCGTGTTTAGTCATCAGGAAGTGGTACCACTTTAGGAGGTGTGGCCTTGTTGGAGGGGTGAGGTTTCAAAAGCCCAAACCAGTGACCTCCTAATCCTGCTGCCTGAAGATCCAGATGCAGACCTCTCAGCTACTGCTCCAGCACCACGTCTGCCTGTGTGCTACCATGCTCCCCACCATGATGACAATGGACTAAATCTCTGAATCTGTAAACCAGCCCCAGTTAAATGCCTTCCTTTATAAAAAATTGTCCTGGTCATGCTGTCTCTGCACAATACAACACTGACTCTAAAGCATAATATTGTTTTGGTGTGTGTGTAGTTTATGTGAGAGCCACAGAGCCGTCTCTCAATCTCCATATTTTACCTTTTAAATTGGTATTAGTCTGTTAGTAACCAACTGTGCTTGCAGGCCGAGACAGCATGGTCAAATGGCCAAAATGATAGATAGATTTTAAGGTCACGTGTCTTCAGTGAAGTTTCCAGCAGCATCTCTCCCAATCACATGACCTTTGGCAAGTTCTTAACCTGTTTATGCTTCAGTTTTCCCAAAGTAAGACACTCAGTGATGTGAACCTTGACTGAAGGTAACATGATATTGATCAAATATTAGGATATCAAAATTACCTGTTGTTTTTGTCCTGTTGATCTTTTGACAATCCACAATGCATTTTTCTACAGATGTTTTTTGTAATCGAGATAACACTAGTGATAAGAAAACACAGGCAGAAAATAAAAGATACATTCTACATGCAGTAGAATTGATATTGTATTTTTCAGTTTAGAAAATGAAGTTATCTCAGCAAGCTGAGTTAGAGAGGAGATAATGTATTAGTAACATGCCAACAATGGACCATTTTGGAGACACAATGAATAGACAACAAGAAAAGCACAGAACAAACGGATTCACATGCCATCAAGTTCCACGTTATCTAAAGGGCACTGCTGAAGCTCTTGCTCTGCACGTGTTCCTAAACTCTCCTCTGTAGAGTAAGTGTACTGACATACAATGAAGAAAGTTGCTGGCTGCCTGCTGGAGTTCAGTAGACACCTAATAAACTCATATTTAGGCATTGTAGTGTGGGAGAATTCCTTGAGAGCTGCACCTGGTCTGACTCCAGAGGGTTTGCACCTCACCTTAATCCACATTTTATTTCTCAACTACCTTTTGTTTTTTCTTGTTGCCCTCTATGAGAATCTTGTCTGGGAATTTTTGTAGATTTCAAAGCCTATGTAAAACTTGTTTGGGAAAAATCCAACACACTGTGATATTCCTTAGTTGTAAATTTGCATTTCCTTTTGGAAGCTTAGTTAGCATGTTTTGAGGATATGGAAATCAACTTGCTAAATGTGTAAATTGGAGAACAATAAAAATGCCCTTGGCTAAGGGAAGGTGTGAAAGACTGAGTCCCCCTGCAGCTGGAAAGGCAAAAAGACATCCTTGTAATACCTCTATCTCTTGACTCCATGGACCCTCAAAGCCTCATGTACAAACACCCATGCCTGATATACAATATTGTGGTTTTCATTGTTATTGTCATCTCGTCACATTTGTGACCTATTTTTAGAGTTCTAGGTACACGTGTTATCTCCATAGTGATTCTCAAAACAAGTAAGAAGAGAAATGGGATGGGGATATTGTCCTGTAACTGCCTCATCTTTCACCTTCCCCCAGGCTCAAGGTGGCCAGATCACATGAAGAAACCAGAATACTTATGGTGGAACTAGAGAAAGATTTTGTTTTGTTTTGTTTTTTCAAGATAGAATTACTCTGTGTAGCCTTGATATTCCTGAAACTGCCTCAGTAGACTAGGCTGGCCTTGCATTTAGAGATGTTCACATGCCTCTGCTTCCAGAGTACTGAAATTGAGGGCGAGCACCACCACTGCCAGAAAGAATTCTAAAGTAAAAGCTTTTGTCTCACTTACCTAAGACACTGAGCCCAGTTACACTCAGGATAAGAATGGTCAGCCCAACACAGCCGAGTTTCAGAGCCAACCTATGCCAGCGTGGGCACCGACAGGTGTCTGAAGAGTTAAAAAAAACAAAAAACAGGCTTTTAATCTAGTTGAGTGCATTTGGATTGAAGTCAGAGATGGTTAGATTAACATGGACAGTTGGGTTCTAGTTGAGGGTGAGGTGCCGAAAAGAGCCTTTCTCAGCCACCATACTGTAGAACTCCACAAGATGAGTTCTGAGTTGGATCAAGACCGTTTTCTCTGATAAAATGGGATGACCTGTGCAAGTTCCATGTAAAAGGAAGTATTAGAAGGATCAAACTTGATTGATGAAGATGTTGTAAAAATTGCTGAGTGAATGCTATACAAAAATATTGTTCTCTTATGGAAATGAGCTAGCATTTCCTCCAAGAATTAGGATCTTTGTTTATAGAAGTCAGGCACACACACACACACACACACACACACACACACACACACTTTTGTGCTGAGTTCCACCTTTTGTGCTGGTGGTATATAGCAATTATTTAACATGAGGCTTGCTTCATTGTTGTCTAGAATGACCTTCTCCAACTTAGAGCCAGATTTAGGTATCCAGGTTGTTTGTTCTGGACAGAAATTCAATGTGCAGCCCTGGCTGCTCTGGAACCGTCAGCAGACTCCAAGTGGTCACCATGTGGTTGTCAGTATTTTAACGACATTAGCTTCCTCTTATCTGCACAGGCTGAGTTCTTAAACTCTTGATGGAGAGCTGAACTGTGGTTAAAAACAATCTTGATGAACATTGCTTCACACACACAAACAAAGATTTTTCCATCTTAACTGAGTGCATGCACTCTGTGGCTGTAACTTTCACAGCTTGGTGTGTACTAGCAAAATAGGTTTAGTTTTGTTTTTTCCTTTCTTTAAATGGAATGTTTTCACCTCTTCATACAGAGGAAGCATGTGTGGCTTCTCTTTGACACAGTGTTGTCAGCATTCACAGAGTTCACAATTTGAGGCCACTATTTGGTAAAATGACAGTTATTTGAGCATAAACCTGGGTGACCAGTGCGTTGTATGAGGGTTGTCTAATGAGTCATGGAATTTACAGAATGAACCTCTGCCTCTCATATATATACACATATGTATATATATACATATATATGAAAATTTATTGGAATTATTGGTAGCTGCAGTCAGTCAAACAATGGCTAGTTATGAAAGGAAAGTCCAAGAATCTAGTAGCTGCTTAGTCCCACAAGCTGGCTGTCTCAGCTGGTCTGCTGGGGTCTTGAAGAAGGAAAGGATATATTGACAGAGGTGAAGGCAAGTAGGTGAAGAACACTTCTGTCTGTCTGTCTGTCTGTCTGTCTCTCTCTCTCTCAGTCTATCTCTGTCTCTCTCTCTCTTTCCACCTGAATGTAGTGTGCACACCAGAAGAAGTCACCAGATCTCACTACAGATGGTTGTAAGCCACCATGTGGTTGCTGGGACTTGAACTTAAGAAAGGTCTTAAGTGATGAAGCATCTCTCGAGCCTCTCCTTTTTTCTCCCATTATCCTTATATAGGCTTCCAACAAAAGGTATGGCCCATTAAAGGTGTGCCTTCCAGCGTCCAGGTCTGGATTACAGGCATGTGTCATCCAGCCTCAAGATCCAGACCAAAGGCATGTTATGTTGTTTTCATGCCTCAAGATTCAGATTACAAGTATACCCTCTATTTCTGGGTTATAGTTTATCCCAGATATAATCAAGTAGACAACCAAGAGTAGCCATCATGCAGGTGGTGAAGATGTTTCATGTCTTGACCAAGATGTTGTGAGATCTTATTGTGCTATTCAGAACAATGTCCACCTTACCACACAGAGGTACTTATTCCTGAAATTTTCTATTTAATATGTTTTAAATATTTATCAACTTGTTGACTACATGTTATAAAAGTACAGAAACTGAAATGGCAGATAAAGCAGGTACTGTGATATAACACATACTTTCATCTACAATACTACATTGGTGAAACACAAGGACTTGTATCTTTGCTTTTCTTGGTAACTATATCAGTTACAAAACAGTAAATATCTCACATATATCAGAAGTTATGAAATGTATTTATAAAGTATGATGATTTGCTTTGACTTTAGACAACTTTAAAAGCATGGGTGTCATATGGAACATAGCAACAATAGTTTTTATTTATAGAAATATTATGGAGAAACATTGGCTAGCTTGTATCAGCCTAGTTATATATAAAACCCCAATGACCAATAAAAAAACAAAAAACATAAAGCAACAACAACGAAAAACCCAATGACCGTATTTGGTTTCTAGCATTTCCATTTATAATAACTTTATAAATTTGAAGAAAGCTTTCCAAGTTGCCTTTTGCTACTGTGTTCTCTTTTTGAGATAGAGTCTCCTGCTGCCCAAGTTGGCCTCTAACTCTCTATATGGTTGAGAATGGCCTTGAACTCCTGATCTTCTTGCCTTCCTAGGTTCTGGTTGGTATCATACATATGAACTACATAGTTGGCTAAGGTTTCCTTACTTCTGCAAAGTACTTTTTGATTTATAATTATATATATTTTCTGTGCCTTTATATTTTTCTAAGTATTTCTTAATATAAATGAACACGTTTTGAGTTACATGTTTAATTTTTTTAAATCAGATGTGTTATTATATTGTCTTATTTTCATTGTATTTTTCATAATTGTCTCTATATCCATTTCCACTTTTTCTATATACATTTTAATTGTTTTTACACTATTTCCAGCAACTGAATTGATTAACCCCGACTGAAGACCAAGACAACTGTCTCTAGTCTCTATATCAGTATTGAGACATGGCAGCCACATAGATAAGTTAGTTCCTTTTAAAATGTTCCTCTGGAGAAAGAATAAGGAAGGAATGGAGATGGGGAGAAGAGCATAATGTTCCAAAAGGGACAAAAGATACTCAGTCTAGCTTAAACTTGAAGTAGTCTATCTAGTACCAACTAACTACAGGCCAAAGATACTGAAAGTTGCATTTGTGTGGCAGGTTCACATCCTTTCTCTATTTTGATTCTCTAATCAAATGCTCAACAGCAGCTATTTCTATGGCTGAAACTATCCTAGGTGCTGCAGTAATCTACAGATTATCTGAAGCACCTAGAAATATGCAAGCAGGTTACTTGAAAGAACTACATCTTACATGAGAGACCAGCATGTGCGCAGAGGTGTGGAAGCAAACTTCTGTGGACAGTGAGCAGTGTTGTATGGAGAGAGGTGACACAAGACTGTCACGCAAGGAAGCAGTCCATGTGTTAGGTTATTGATGTGGCCAGTGATCACTACTGCTACCATGTAGGTCAGAGGTGCCCTGGACAGAGGGCAGGAACGGACACCAGAGGAGAATCCAAAGCCCCAAGGTCCATCCATAATACTTTCATAACCCACAAAGTTTTGTATCTGTAAAAGTGGACAATATCTCACCAAGATTTGGTCTATGAAGTTGTTCTTTATTAAGTTAAAAATAAAGATGTATTTTCAAAACAAAAACAAATGGACAATATCTACGTTATAGTGTTTTAGAGAGGACTGTAGGCCAACAATTATTCTAACTTACTGAGCATAGTATATGGCCTGTAGTAACTACCAATAAATATTCTTTATTGTTTTCTTCTAAAAGGTGAGCATTTGGGGCTGGAGAGATGGCTCAGAGGTTAAGAGCACTGACTGTTCTTCCAGAGGTCCTGAGTTCAATTCCCAGCAACCACATGGTGGCTCACAACCATCCATGATGACATCTGGTACCCTCTTCTATATACTGTACACATAATAAATAAATATTTTTTAAAAATGAGCATTTTGATTTTGTTTTAATTATAGGTTAAAAAGAGAAGCCATTTAGGTGACTTAAAAAAAAAAAAAAACTTAATGCACTCAAGACAAAATTTAAAGAAGCCCTGCACTCACAGTAGGGCTCCCTGGGTTCCCTGTACCATCTGTCCTACTATTGGAAGTAGTTACATACAGAAGAGGCCATGTGAGCACTGGTGAGCAGTGGCAGCACCTGCTTCAGACATTCTTTGGTATTCATACAATGCTAAGTCATCTGCACTGTTCCAAGCATTTCAATGGTGGCTGTCAACATCTGAACCTAGGGGATGTCTTCCAAATCCCTTTCCACCTGTGACCATTCCTCCTGACTGGATCCTCACAGCACACTGGGCATGCATGTTCCCCTTTGCATTTGCAGGTCCCCCTTCCTAGAAGACTCTTCTCTCAGATACTCAGCCTTGCTCTCCAGTGCTTTCTAGACCTTCCTACATTATCTCACAAAAATGGCCTGCCAAGATCAATCTGCTTGATGTGACATTGTCTCTCAAGACAAAAGTCTCAAGTTTTGTTTAGATGTTTTCTTGTGGGCATTCAAGATCACACAATCCTTGAAGCACATGTTTATAGCACTAATTTAAAACTTCACAGTAATATAACATCCACAGGAAGAATGATGTTTTTTCTGTTTCTTCATGGTTCTTTCCCCAGTGTCTAAAGCAGTATTTGTCTCATAGTAATTAGTTATTTTTGAATGAATGAATAAACTTTGGAGGCACTTTTATGGATTTTATCCATTGTACCATCAGAACAGACCTTTGGCCATTTGACCACAAAAAAAATAGGTCACTGCGCACGTCCCCTTTTCCGGTTCTCTTTCTGGCAGATCTAATCATGATACTCTGAATTTACCATGGTTTGAGCCCTTTAGCTAACAAGTCCCAGTGGTTTCACAGTTACTACGCTTCTGCTCAACATTTTCTATTCAAACGCTTTTTTTCCATTTTTAATCTACTATTATTTTTCTTTAGGTTTATTTCCAGATTATTGACATTGAAAATAATAATTTCTATGAGAACAGACAAATCATGCATTCTCTTAATTGGCAATATGTTAGTGTTTCAGGATTACCCCATATCCCCGTAAAATGACACCAGATCTTTGGAATTAAATACTAGAAGCAGTTCTCTATGGCAGTGTTTGACTGAATGTTTTAGAGTCACAGTTGCTGTCTTTTTAATTTCTTGTCTTTACCTGTGGTGGTGGTGGTTATAGGGCCTCTTTAAGTTTAGGAATTAGCCCTTATGAGCCAGGCATGGTAGTACACAGCTATAGTCCCAGTACTGGAGTAAGCTGAAGGTTGTGATTTGAAAACCAGCCTGGGCTCCAGAACAAGTTCCATGCCAGCCTTGCTACATAAGACCTTGTGTCCTCCATCTCTCACAAATTAAAAAACAACAACAACAACAAAAAAAAACAATAAAACCTCTTAGGAATCTACAAAGTGTCAATTTTTAAAGTCTTCATGTCATCAGGCAGAATACTTATGTTTGACTATATTGTCATGTAGTTTCTCTTCTAGTTCTGTTAAATATTCTTGTACAGAAAATGGCAAACTCAGAAATAATGATCTTTTGTGCCTCAGCGAATCCATTTGTAAACCCCAAACTTACCTTTTAGAAAACCCAGTGTGTACTGCTATTTTTAAAACCAAAAAGCATGACTGTGATCAGAGCATCTTTCTC
>PVIH01026680.1:0-18326 GCA_004025045.1 Sigmodon hispidus | reverse complement strand
ACTCCCAAACTGAATCAAATTTGACAGGTGGAAAGCTTATGCCTTCTCCAATTATCCATTTGAACCTCCCTCTGTTTCCATAGAAGCCACAACTAGCTTCATAGTACATTTTCTAGCTAGAACACAGAAAGATAAAAAACAAAACCAAAAACCTACCCCATGCTGGAAATATTCAAGTAGCAAGATGTCTAAATGAGAATGGGGAGATTGCTGTACAGAGCTATTGCCATCTCAAAGACACCGGATAAACAGATGTATTGTTCAGAAAAAGCCCAGTTTTTTAAATATTTAAAAGAATTTGGTTCACATATGCCAGAGAACATAAATGCAGAGCTACTTTTTCTAAACCAAATTTTCTATCTATGTTAGCTGGATCCTGTATGATAGCTTCACATCATTATGTTTTATTAACTAAAATGGAAAGTGATTTTTTTTTTTAATTTGGGGCACTAGGTATTTAACCAAACTATCAAGTTGTTTACTTCAGCAATACGTAGAATGTTCTGGCATCAAATAATTGAGGGGTCAAAGTCTCAGCAGTTAAAAAAAAAAGTACTTGCTAGTTTGAAAGTCACAGACAGTTTACTGTTCTATAATTAGATAAAGAGAAAAAAGAAGAACCCTTGGGTAGCAGGAATAAGCAAGAGTCTTCCACAGTCTGGCATTTGAGAAAGATGTTAAGTTATTGTGCATTTCCATTATTTTTCCATGGCAGAACATAGGGCAGAGACTTGGGAACTCGCATGCCTGAAGCCAGGTTACTCTTATGTTCCGTAACTATGTTGTTTGCAGGACTGTTGTTGCCACAGAAGTTGGCTGTGCCCCAGACAAATGGGGTGCTAGTCTGTTCCCACAAATCTTTATCCCAGTCTTCATCACAAGGAGGGCACTGCCATGTGCTCTCAGCCAGAGTCTCTTGTCCAAGGTTCCTGGTTTGGTTGACCACATCCTGCTCAATACAGCTCTTGTCATCACAGCTTGAGATGTGATGACTTATTTCAGCCCGGGGAACCTGGTGCCGAGCATTGAAGGGACAAGTAGCCAATTTGTTTGCGACATCAGGATGATTCTTTCTGCACTTGATAAGATGATAAGGAAACCTGCAAGCCCTGATCTGGTGATTTTTATCATAGGGGCACTGTAACAGCTTTTCAGGGTCCAGGGAGTCGATGTAAGTGTCTTCCATGCTGATGGCAAAGGAATCCTGTTCAAGTGCTCACTCAGTTCAGACGCTCTCCCCACTGCCGACTTCGTCTCACTGCCAGGCCCCGGCAACGCCCACTTCCGGCGTCCACCTCTCAGAATTCTTCTTAACTAAATAATAAAATCTTCGTAATAGTTTCTCAAATTTGATGGAATATGTTCACTTCTTACTTGTCAATTCTCAAGAACTTTATTTTTTGATTTTTTAATTATGAATACAGTTTTTTTCATCCATGTATAGCCTTGTTCAAACTCTCTTCCCTTTCTCGCCCCCCCCCAGGA
Organism: Sigmodon hispidus; assembly: GCA_004025045.1. Taxonomy (NCBI): domain Eukaryota; kingdom Metazoa; phylum Chordata; class Mammalia; order Rodentia; family Cricetidae; genus Sigmodon; species Sigmodon hispidus. Next base: position 16,841 of record PVIH01026680.1, on the reverse strand, counting down.
ACTCTCTCTTCTCCCCATTTCCTTATCTTCTCCCCAGCAAGGGCAGCAGGTCCCAAGGCCCCAAAGTGGCTTAGTTCAGCATCCACTCCAGGCAGATCCGCTTTCCTCACCCTAACATCAAGACTGGGTCAGGTGTTCCTCCGGAGGGAATGGGCTCTAAGGTGCCAGTCCGAAGTGTTTCAGATCCCAAGCTGTACAGTGTTTGCAGCTTGGGAATGCTTTGTTTTATTATGTCAACTTCTATTAATCTACTCTATCCATCTGGCTTTCACTTTACCAGCTGACAGATAAAATTTGATTGTTTTCTTTTATATTTTGTAAAAATTTGTTACTTAATTTTAAACTTATTTTTGCACAATTTTGTACATGATTACTCTCCAACTCATACTCACTTATCTCTTCTATCTCTGTGTATTACCAAGCTTAGCTAAAAATAGAGGGTTATATTTTTCAATAGAAGCCAGTAGAATATTGTTTTAGAGTGTCAAAAGTTACATTGCATAAAACACAGAAAAATTTAGACACTTAAAATACCTTGGTGGCCAGCTTCTCTGGGCCCTTTTATCTCATCAGGCTCTCCTCCATTCTGCAACCCTGAAGAAGACTTATGGAATCTCACAGATGCATAAGTGATCTCATCACTCATATTGGGTATAAGTGAAATATGTTCAGCCTTAAAACCTGACCTTGAGTGATTTCTAAAGAAAAAAAAATGTCCATCTTTAGAAAGTTACTAGGATCTGATGATGCAGTGGGGTGAGTATGGGTAGGGTCTGGTTCATTTTTCTAGTAATCAAAACATTCTAAATCTCATGGTATGACCCTAATTTCCACTAGATTTGAGAAGTCTTTCAAAATTTCTGTCATTTATACCTCTAATGCTTATAGCACTTATTATTAGGAAATACAGAAGGAATTAAAATTTACTAATAATTTATTCTAATATTGGCACAGCCCATTTGTTTAAGATATTCAACATATATAAAATGTTAGACAAAACTGGTGACACTGAAAATCATTTACACATATTTAAACCATTAATTCAAATAACAGTCAAAGCTTTCTCTATAAACAAATTTTTTGCTTTAAAATTATTGACACATTTTGATAAATACACAAATATAAAAATGTTCTTGTCTTTTCAATTAAATATGAATCACAGTTTTCCGAAAACCACCTTCAAAATAATCTATGAGGAATAATAGCACAGGTGATTAACATTTTGGATTCAAAGGCATGTAAATATTTTTTCAATTAAAGCCCAAACACCTGAGATGTCACCCTCTTCATCCAGCCTTAGCCTATGCATTCTTCTTCAGGGTCAATCCTTCTAAGTGTATTAAACTAAGAAAATCTTACTGAGTATAGTAACCTAGACCCAGAAAGACAAATACTCCACATTCTCTTGCATCTGAGACTCCTGACTCCATATCTTCAGACATGCTACATAACCTCAAGAAACTGCATCAATCAGGAAAGTAGAAAGGGTCCCTGCAGGGATTGGGTATGGGGGCAATGGAGAAGAGACAATCAGGATACAACCTGAAATTTTAATTTCAAACAATTTCTTGTACATGATTATTTCACATATTGTATTCTACGATATAGACAGAGGACTTTATTTAAAAATAAATTTTGAAACTATAAAGGTATTATTTGCTAATGTCCAAGAATTCAATCTGATAGTATATAAATATATTATTAAATAATAAATATTTGTAACTCACCTTGCCCCTTACTCTCATAACTGAGAATAATAGCCAACACATAATATGTAAAACAAATAGTCCATAGACTGATTATTCTGTAGTATTCTTATTTTTGAAGTTTTTTTGAAATTATTCAAATTTTCCCCTATTTGTTGAAAGAAAACTTTTTATTATATAATTCTTTTTAAAATTGTTATTTATTATTATTTGAGTTTGAGAGGGTTGGAGGTACCTCAGCCATGGTTTATGTGTCCAGAAGATATCTTTACTGAGCGAGTCCTCTCAGTTCACCTTTATGTGGATCCCATGGATCAGACTCAGGTGGACAGCCAGGCTTATGTAGAGAGTACTTTATATATGGATCCATTTTACCTGGCTCTTATCATGATTTTTTAATATAGGTAATATATAAATATTTAAATTGTACAAGAGCAATGAACTCCACAGAACCATCAAACTTATTTATTTATTTATTGGCATACAGCCAAAGTCACAGAACATTTAGGAATAAAATACCATCACGGAACACTTAGGAATAAAATACCAGTACTGAACTTAAGTTTTCACATGCTGCCAGAGTCAACCAAATCTAACACATCCAACAGGGATTCCCAATCAATTCCATGCCACACCATCTGAAAGTCTCTAGAATAATAAGGTCATGTGATGAAAAAACAATAAAAGTAGTTGTTACCTGAGTCTCAACCAAGAAGTAATTCTGGTGGTGGGAATTATTCTCCCCGTTGAGAAACAAGTTGAACTTCCCTAGACTGATCTTCTCAGAACTCCAACAGAAAAGGCAGAACTGAATTGCCTCTGACTGATACTCCAGCTCATGACTTTCAGTACCTCCTTTTGACAGAAACTAAAAAGAGGAAACTACATGCTGAAAGCTGATACTAATAGAAAGGGAAGCATCAACAAACTATGACAGATGATGGAAATCATGTCATAATCAATACTGGAAGACTGAGAGCAACATACCCATAAGAAGCTAAAATCAGTGTCCTTAGAAAAACCACTAGGAAAAAGAGGTGACTGAAGTTCTTCCACTCCAAATTTTGTAATAGACTATTGGAAATTTTCCCTTATATTACTATTTTTTAAAAAATTGCTTCCTGTTTTTGAATTATGCTTATTCCAGCTAAGTGTGTTTTCGAATGCCTTTAAAGCACTCACACTTATACCTTGAAAATTGATCTAAACATTTGTAGCTTTTTATTCATACATATTTACTATTAATATTGACATCATTCCATACAGAGTGCTCCTATTGCTAATATTTTCATGGTGTGGAATTATCAAATATAAGACATGAGCATGCTTAGCAAATATTCTAGCAATGAGCTACAGACATGGACTTTGGGTCTGTTTTGTTTTGTTTTTGCTGTGTGTGTGTGTGTGTGTGTGTTTGTGTGTGTGTCTGTGTGTACATTTTTTGTATTCGTTTGTTCTGAGACAATTGTTATGTCATATTTACTATGTAGCACAAGGTGGTCTCAATCTCAGTTATCTTGACTCAATCTTTTCCCTGCTAGAATTACAGCTAAATACCAGCATATCAATTTATGCCATTTTATTGGTATTTTTTAAATAAATAAAAAGCATTTTTATGTATTACCAATACTGATCTATGAGGCAGTTTCAATCCAGTTATAATTATAAATCACTAGTTTAAAGTATAAATCAATTAAACAATCCTTTACTGTTGAAAGTTTATTTTTCAATATTTTGTTGTTAGTTTAGAAACTTCATGGGGTAGACATTACAATGCACTTAGAAAGATCTATGAATGAAGTGATAGGAGTAAAGTAGATACACATTTAAGGAACACTAAAATAGATTAAAGATTATCATAAGCCCTCAGTTATAGTATATCAATTGTGTGTGAAAATATTCACAGTTATCCCCCTTTTTTAAGTACTATTGTTAACCAAGCCAGAGTCAGAAGAAGAAGTGATGTTATCATTGGACTACTTCTTGTTGAATGGAGGCATTGAAGTCATTGGACAAGCTTGATATTCTCTGTTAGAAAGTAATTGGGGGACTTGTAGGTCTCTGGTTCCATAGTTGGAAGCTAGTAATAATTCCATAATAACAACTGACTAAAAATCTGGTCAGAATTCTTTTTAATCTGTTATTGAAGAAAATTAGGTATAAAGCTCATAAAATATGGTGAAATTAGTAGGGGGAAAGGGGATTATACAGGGCAATATTTACTTCAGAGGAATGTGATGTGTGATTTTTTTATGCTGTAAATATGCTTTATTATTAATTAGTAAAAAATTGTTTGAACCTATGACAAGGCAGTTTAGAGGCAGTTAGGAAATCTAAGCAGAGCTAAAGATAGAGAGGAGCAGAGTCAAGGATACACTGTAAGAGGCCACCCAGAAAGCATGATGTAATTGAACACAGGTAAAGCAACTAAGTCACATGACAACACAATGGATTAATTCACTGGATTAAGTTATAACAGTTAGTTGGTAATGAGCCTGAGCCATAAGCCAAAGTTTGTAATTAATATAAACTTTTGTGTGATTATTTGTGACTGAGCAGATGTGGGTCCAGACCTGGGGGCTAGGCTGAATCACAAAGTTTTGGCTATAAGCATGGAACTATTTCTTACAATTTTCGAGATCTGTCTGGAGTTGTTTGACCTTGTTTTTATTACAACAAATTTGTTGGCAGAGTAGCAACATTTTTTTTCTAAAAAAGAAGCAAAAGCCATGTTACTCTGCTGTTATATCTAATCCTTGCTGATTCTCTAGTGCTATGGCTGCTAGTTAATCTAATTGGCCCTGAAAGGTAAAGGTGGTCTGAGCCACACATTGGAGATCTTAAATGAACTGTAAGGAAAACTGATGGCATTTGTTAGGGAACTAGTGCTAGTGATCAGGTATAAAAAGCAACAATTATATCCAGAATTGTAATAAGAGGCAGTATTTGAACTGTTCATTTTTATGGCATGCCACTATAAATTCCATGATTGGAACTAGCAAGAATTCTTCATGGGGTATCACTCCTAGTTTTGGAAATAGAAACAACTGTGCATAAATCCCAAACCACCTAGTGGGTAAGCAATGGTGAATCTGAGTGCCACAGAAGATGGAGATGTGAACATTTGGGCATAGGGCCTCAGTGGTAGTGCTGAGAGTTAGGGTATTATTACAGTCCAAAAAGATCCAGTGTGCCCACAAAGAGTGTTTCTTAAGAGTTAAGTAAATCTGTGATGCTGGAGAGATGTGGGAAAGATAAAGGACAGTATGAATTTTGGCTCAGAACAGTTAGCAATGGGTAATGAGGGAAGAGGGGATAGTGTGAAGTCACAAGTAACTGTTTTCAGCTCAATCTGTGAAAGATGCACAAGTAGTGTTCTCCAAAGCAGCAAGTATGATTTATTCTTGCTGTGGAGACTAAGGTCTTAAACAGGAGATGGAGTGAACATCAGGACAGAGAGCTGAGATATGTGCCATCAAAAGCAGACAATATTATGGAGGTCAGAACCTTTGATGAGTATTGGATCACTTTTTTAAAATTTTTTCCATGCATAGATGTTAGGATACTGAGATGTATACTCTTTGTATTTTGCTTGTGCCTCCTGGGTGCCTGCAGAATAGATCATATTAAAACCAGGCATGGGCATAAGCCCCAGCGAAGAAGAGATGGACAAGGGAGTTATATGGAACTGGAACAGCATTTGAAAGTGTTCAATAGAACAATTCCTGATTCTATTAGAATGGGATGTTGGCTAGAGGTAGGGGCTGCTTAGACATTAGACACACATGTAATAGCTGCCCTGGGCACTTGTAGATGAATTAAATAGGGGAGGAGGAAGGCCAATTCAGTAGAATTCATCATGATCAATTATGTGAGGCCTCATTCTTCTGAGATCAAAACTTATCTCTTTTTTGTCTGTAGCTTAAGAGAGCAAGAGTCTGTGGGAGTTGATATGTAGAATAAAGATTTGCCTCATGGCTCAACATTTTGAGAGTAAAAGATTTAAGATGTGAGAAGCATATCCACTGGGAGAGGCCCTTACATTATGTGGCAGTGTGAATGGCAAGGATGACTCAGAAAGGGCCTTTTCATTTGAGGAAGAGGGGTAGAGGTTCCTGGTCTGAAGAAGAGAGAACAATGTCCCCAATATTAAAATCTGATGGCTTGAGTGGTCAGATAGCCACAGTGGAGAACTGTCAGTGAATGTCCAGCAAAGTATAGGTGCAGGGAGCTAAGCAGGTGAGTGTGGAAAGGTGAAAGCTGAGATAACAGACTGAGAGTTAAGAAGTGTCACCATACATAGGCTCAAGCAAACAAATGGAGAGAGGTATGAGGAGGGGTAGGGGTAGAAATTTACACAATCTAGGTAAGTTTTTTTATGAAACCTATTAAAAATACTTCTGAGAGGATAATTTGTTCACACCACCTTTTCTAAAAACTGGTGATGGTTTAGAATATAAAAATGCAAAGGGATCTGGATATAATTTGAGAGATTTAAGAAGGCCTGTTGAAGCTTATAAAAAGGCTTAGCAATGGGAACAGTGTAGTTGCACCAACTCGGCTTGTATAAGATGAGACTCTGAGTCAAATATTGGGGGAAGGCTGAAGTATCAGAGAGAGGAAGCACCACAGTCAATTCTAAACAAACCATTTTGCTACATCCTCAGCTTTGCTCATGGTCATTTTTGCTGGTTGCTTCTGCCAGTCACTTCTGCCCCTGTTGGGTTTCTAAGAGGCCTTATGTACCCTTCTTATCAGCTGCATCCCATCCAGGTTTGGATTAAGGGTGTTTACTAATATATTTCTAGCTGCCTTGAACTCACAGAAACAAACAAATTTCTGTCACTGGAGTTATGGGATTAAGGGTGTAGGTTAATACTCCCTGATTTCACTGTATTGGGATTAAAGGTGTGTGTGGCTGACTCTCAGCTATTTATCTTTGTACTCAAGGATCAAAAATTTCCTCAGCTGTCTGCCTAGGATTTGACTGGGTATACTCTCCCCAATATTCAGGTTTTACTAAATATGTAATATATATCCACATATCCCGTTTTGTGTCAAAAACAAAAAAGAAAGTTATAACAAACATAGGAAAGACCATATACAATAGGTAGAATAATTATATAATAATATACAAACAATAATTACACGAGGAACATCCAGTTCATTAACAATTGACAAATTTGAAGTATGTATTCCATTATTTATCTTATTTTGGTGAGTCCAAAGGATTGGCCCTAATCTAATTTGTATCTAACTTGTAATGCTAACTAAAAACGACATTTTGAAGTGTCTTAAACTTATATACTTTAACTTTTTTATGGATAAATCATAAGATATGGACTGAGTTTATTCTTTGAATAGCGCATTTGAGTTCACATGCAATATATACCTTACCTACTACCAGGAGTCTGATAACAAGAGACATATAGATGACAGAATGCACAGTGACAAAGACTGATACTGAAAAAGAGGGGCATATTTTATTTTTTATTATGAATAAACTCATATTTTTTAATCTGTACTCATCCTTGTTCAAGCTACCTATCTGCTCCTACACCTTCCAGTCACTCTCTCTTCTCCACATCTCTCCATCTCCTCCCCAGCAAGAGCAGGAGTTCCCAAGGTGCCAATATGGCTTACTTCAACATCCATTCCTGGCAGATCCACATTACTCACACCAACCTGAACTCTGGGTCAGGTGTTCCTCTGGAGGGAGTGGGATCCAAGGTGCTGGTCCAAGATCTTTTAGATCCCGAGTTGTTCAGTGTTTGTTGTTTGCAGTTTGGACATGCTTTGCTTTATGTTTAAAGTCCACAAATGAGTGAGTGCATTCACTGCTTCTTTTTTTGGGATTGTGATACCTCGCTCAGGATGATATTATCCATATCCATCCATTTGCCTGCAAATTTTAGGATATAATTTTTTCTTACTGCGGAGTAGTACTCCATTGTGTAGATGTACCACAGTTTGTTAATCCATTCTTCAGTTGACGGGAATCTAGGTTGTTTCCAGGTTCTTGCTATAATGAATATTGTGAACATAGTTGAGCTAATGCCTCTGGTGTGTGAATGTGCATCTTTAGGATATATGCCCAGTAGTGATATTGCTGGATCCCTGGGGAGATTCATGTTCAGATTTCTGAGAATCTGCCATACTCCATTCCAGAGTAGCTGAACAAGCTTACACTCTCACCAACAATGGAGGGTGTTCCTCTTCTGCACAGGCTGTCATTTGTGTCATTTATCTTAGCAAATCTGACAGGTGTCAGGGGATATCTCAAAGTTGTTTTGATTTGCATTTCTTTGGTGACTAAAGAGGCTGAACACCTTTTCAACAGCCTTTCAGCCATTTGTAAATCTGCTGAGATTTCATTTTCATTAAATTCTAGGAAGACTTTGATTTCTTTCTTAATTTCTTCCTCGACCCAGAGATTGTTCAGCTAAGTGATGTTTATTTTCCATGAGGTGGTAGGCTTTCTTTCATTTTTGATGTTGCTGAACTCTAACTTTAGGCCCTGGTGGTCTGATATGTTACAAGGGATTATTTTCATTTTTTGTATCTGTTGATATTTGCTTTATGACCAATTATGTGGTCAATTTTGGAGAAAGTTCCATGAGGAGCTGAGAAATAAGTATATTCATTTGTATTTGGGTGGAAGGTTCTGTAGATATCTATTAAATCCATTTACAACATAACCTCTTTTAGACTTCTTATTTCTCTGTTGAGTCTCTGTCTGGTTGACCTATCCAGGGTTGAAAGTGGGGTACTGAAGTCTCCCACTGTTAGGGTGTAAGAACTGATGTCAGATTTGAGCTTTAGTAGTGTTTCTTTTACATATTCAGGGTTGAAATCTCCTCTTGACCAATTTTTCCTGTGATGAAGAAGTAATAACTATCTTGGTCCCTTTTAATTGCTTTTAGCTTAAAGTCTACTTTGTTAGATATTAGGATGGCAACCCCAGCTTGTTTCTTTTGACCATTTGACTGGAAAATCTTGTCTCAACCCTTTACTCTAAGCCTGTGTCTGTCTTTGTGGTTGAGGTGTGTTTCTTGTAGGCAACAGAACAATGGCTTCTGGTTTTGTATCCATCTTGTTAGTGTGTGTCGTTTTATAGGAGAGTTGAGTCCATTAACATTAAGGGATATTAGTGACCACTGATTGATATTTCCTGCTATTTTTGGTGGTAACTTGTTTGTATTTCCTTTCTCTGTGGTATTCTTCTGTGGGGTTATTGATTGTGGTTTCATGGATATATCTGGGGTCCTTATGTTGGAGTTTTCTCTCTAATACTTTCTGTAGTGATGGATTGGTAGATAGATGTTGTTGACTTTGTCATGAAATATCTTGTTTACTCCATCTATGGTGATTGATAGTTTTGCAGGGTATAGTATTCTAGTTTGGCAGCCATGCTCTTTTAGCATCTGTATAACTTCTGACCAAGCCCTTCTAGCTTTCTTCATTTCCATTGAATAGTCAGGCATTATTCTGATGGGTCTGCCTTTATAGTTAATTTGGTCCTTTTCTTTTGCAGCTCTTAAAATTTTTTCTTTGTTCTGTATGTTTTGTGGCTTGATTATTATGTGGCACGCTGACATGTTTGGGGGGTCATATGTATTTGATGTTCTGTAAGCTTCTTGTATCTTTACAAGCATTTCCTTCTTCAAGTTAGGAAAGTTTTCTTCTATGATTTTATTGAAAACATTATCTGTGCCTTTGAGCTGGTATTCTTCTCCTTCTGCTATTCCTATTATGCTCAAGTTAGGTCTTTTCATGGTGTCCCAGTTTTCCTGAACATTTTGTATTATGGCTTTTTTGGTTTTAGTATTTTCTTTCACTGATATACCTATTTGAGCTAATGAGTCTTCCACTTCAGAGATTCTATCTTCCATCTTTTGCACTCTGTTTGTTATGCTTGTATCTGTGGTTCCAGCTTTTTTCTTCAGGTTTTCTATTTCCATCTTTGCCTCATTTTGTGCCTTTTTTATTGCTTCTATTTCAGTTTTTAGTTCTTGGCATGTTTCTTTCATTTTTTGGTTCACGTTTTCATGGTTTTCTTTCAAGGATTTGTTCATCTCTTCCAATTTTTTGTTAGTATTTTCTTCTATTTCTTTAAGGGAAATTTTCATATCTTCTTTGAGAGCTTCAATGATCATCATAAAGGTATTTTTGTGTTACTTCCTTCTGTTTCCTCTTCATTGCTTTGTTCAGGTCTTGTAGTTGTAGGACCGCCACTTTCTTCTGGAGTTATCTTGTTGTTCTTTATATTATTATATATTTTTGTACTGGCATCTGCCCATGGCTTCAGTGGTTCATGATTAGGCAGCTCCTGATCAGTTGTGGCAAGCGAGGTTGTGTGTCTCCTGTCACGTCTGAACAAGGGGTCTGCTCAATCTCTAACTCTGCTCTGGGCAGGGGACTGAATTTCAAGTCCTAAGTCCTTCTCTGTTTGAACAGTTGGAGGTGTGGTAGCCGTGTAAGTTTCCTTGTCTTAGCAGCAGCTGGGGGGACCCTGATAGCTAAAGTTTATGTCTGTCTGCTACAGAGTGTGTGGGGACACACTCCACAGAGAGTACCTGGTCCCGGTACCGGAACCCGACTGGCCTATTTCAGTTTTTAAATCTTGATTTCTTTTTATCTGTTTGATTGTTTTTTCTTGGTGTTCTTGGATATCTTGATTTTCTTTGAGGTTCTTGTTAACCTCTTTCAATTTTTTGAGTGTCTTTTCTTCTATATCTTTAAAGGAATTTTTTATATCCTATTTTTAGGCTTCTATTATCTTCAAAATTTGCTCTCAAGGTTGTTTCCTTCTGCTTCTTTACATTGTCATACTCAGGTCTTATTGTTGTAGAACCACATGTTTCTAGTGGTGCCATGTTGTTCTTTATGTTGTTATATGTATTCTTGCACTGATGTCTGTCCATTGCTTCTTTGGTTCAATGCAGGATTTGTTTGTATTTAAAAGAGTTAATTTTGGTGCAATTTGTTCTGGGTGTGCCTGTGTCTTGGGAGGCCTCCCTTGGTTCAGTCTGGGCTCATGGTCCACTTGGAGGTAGTTTATTCTGTTTTACAGTTAATTCTCTTATTCATGTTGTATTGACACACTGTGGGTCTTAGGTGGCCACTTTTGATCCAGTAGCTACTAAGAAACTGATAGTCTCAGGTAGCTGCTCTTGACCCAAGAGAAACTGAGCAATTCTCTTATTCTCTTGGTTTCTTAGTTTGATATGTGCATAGTATCTCTTAGTCTATTAGTCTGATGTGGGCCAGGGAACTCTTTGTCTAGTATTGATCAGTGATCTTCAATTTGATGTAGGCTGGGGATACTTGGGTTTCTGGTTGCTACCTAGGTTGCTGGGTGATGGTGTGGTTTTGAGTGGGATTTTGGGTCTGTCCAGTGGGCTGAATTTTACTGTGGCTTCTGGACTGCAGTGTTTTTTCATACCGGCTTGGATTTAGGACAGAGCTGAGTGGGGGTGGGATTTCAAGAGCTGTGTCCCATGGCCTGGTTCCTGAAGACAAGGAACTCTGCCTGGGCTAGGTGGGTTGTCTCTCAAATCTTAGTTTATTGTGGACCATGGAATCTCAACCTTGCTTTCTTTTACAACAATGCAAATATACCCTCATCCACTGAACTAAGGTTACCTAGATTATTAGAAAAGATATATACAATGTCTCTCACCCAAACAAACTAAATGTTTTATGTTTTTTTTTATTTACTAACTCTTGCCATTTCAAAACATACATGTAGCTCTTGAGTTTATTTCATTTACTACCTAAAAATTTTTGCGTTATAGTTATTTAATTTTGCATGAAGTTCTATGTTTAAAAGGCTATAGTAGTGAACTCACAACATAATCTAAATCACAAAGATCTTCCATTTAGTAATCAATCAGTTGTTAAGAAATTATATAAAATAAAAACTTACAAATCTCAAGAAATTTTGTGCCCTTCTGGTCTGCCCACTGAAATGGGCTTTTGTGTTTTCATAATCCAACACAGTAGCTGTATTTCAATCTTGTCTGAATAAAGATATGTGGAAAATTAGAATTTTATTATGCCTAATAGTATTAATAATGTCAGATAAGATATTATTCATAGAACAATTACAATAAATTTATAATTTCTCTACAACTTAAATTCTAATTGGTCTTAATAATAAAATTCAGAGTCAAACATAGGAGTAAATGCTGATAGATCAAAAAAGTAAAGGATTCAGCCACTAGAGAGAATTCTTGTCTTCACAGAATTCTCAGGCCAAAGATCTCAGACTTCTGTCTCTTCCCACATTATATTACTCTCTCTAGCCATTCACATTACTTCTTATCTCTACCTCCCTAGTTCTAGAATTAAAGACATGTGCCTCCCAAGAACTGGGACCAAAGGCAGGAGTTCCCAAGTGCAAGGTTTAAAGGAATAATCCTTTCACAGCCTGGCTCTTTTAGGGATCAATCTCATGTAGCTCAGTGAGACCTTAAACTCCTGATCTTCCTGATTTCTCCTCCCTAGTGCTTGGATTAAAGATGTGTGCCACAACTCACTGACCTTAATTATTAACTAGTGGCTGGCCACAAACACTGATCTTCTGGCAAACTTTGTTAGAGCATCAACAAAATATCACTATATTTCTCATTATCAAAAGACTCTTTATCTAATATGTTACAACAAGCCTTGGATTCAAACATGCTTGCATATATTTAAAGAAAAAATAAAGTTAATAAAATGATTTATCCTTTTGGAATATGAAAGAAAATCCCTAAGGATACATAATTCATGTAAAGAAAGTATATATAGGTTATTAAACATAGACATATCAGTGATAGTCTACATATTCATGTTAAAGCTGTAATAGATATTTTCCAATTAATAACCTCAGTTTAATGGGAATAGTGACAAGAGAAGTTTTGTAAATAATGAGATCAGATGAATATATGTATTGTTGTTGTATTATACTGAGGAATGCTGGAAAAATTATTTTAAAAATTTACATGCTCTGTTATGCAACTTATACTCCTATAGTTATGTGTGAAAAAAAGACAGTAAAGAATATAGCACAGGTCTGCAGAGTCCCAGCGCACTCTGGAGCACAGGCAGATAAACTCTGCCTGTCACCATACCCACAGCTCCAGCTGAGGGAATTTGCATGGCTACTCACTGCCACCTCAAACTGAGCAAACCAACAACTACAGGGTTCTCTGAAGGACAGACTCAGACCCCGCCCACAGGTGAGGAGGGGTCACCAGGCCCAAGCGCCTATATCCCAGCCAGGGAGGGAGAACTGAGCTCCCATCGGTTCAGGTTTCGCTTTCGGGACCAAGTGCTGTCTGCAGAGTTCCAGCACACCCTGGAGCAGGGGCAGATAAACTCTGTCTCTAACCATACCTACAGCTCCTGCTGAGGGAATTTGCATGGCTACACACCGCCACATTGAACTGAGCAAAACAGACAACTACAGGGGTCCCTGAAGGGTAGACTCAGACCCTGCCCAGAGAGGTGACAGGAGGCACACAAGCCCGAGTGCCACAGCTGACCAGAAACCATCCAATAGTGAACCACTGAAGCCATGGGCAAACATCAGTGCAAAAAATTACATAATAATACAAAGAACAACATGGTAACTCCAGAAGAGAGTGACGATCTTACAAATACAAGACCTGAACTGAGCAATGAAGAGGAAACAGAAGAAAGCAACACTAAAAATTTCTTTTTGATGATTATCGAAGCTCTCAACGAAGATATGAAAAAAGCCTTAAAGAAATAGAAGAAAACACAAACAAAAAATTGGAAGAGATGAACAAATCTATGAAAGAAACATGCCAGGAACTAAAAGCTGAAATAAAAGCTGAAATAGAAGCAATAAAAGAGGCACAAAATGAGGCAAAGATGGAAATAGAAAACCTGAAGAAAAAAGCTGGAACCACAGATACAAGCATAACAAACAGAGTTCAAGAGATGGAAGATAGAATCTCTGAAGTGGAAGACTCAGTAGCTCAAATAGATATATCAGTCAAAGAAAACAGTAAAACTAAAAAAGCCATAATTCAAAATGTTCAGGAAATCTGGGACACCATGAAAAGACCTAATTTGAGAATAATAGGAATAGCAGAAGGAGAAGAATACCAGCTCAAAGGCACAGATAATGTTTTCAATAAAATCATAGAAGAAAACTTCCCTAACCTGAAGAAGGAAATGCTTGTAAAGATACAAGAAGCTTATAGAACACCAATAGATATGATCCAAAAAAAGTCAGTGTGCCACATTATAATCAAGCCACAAAACATACAGAACAAAGAAAAAATTTTCAGAGCTGTGAAAGAAAAGGGCCAACTCACATATAAAGGCAGACCCATCAGAATAATGCCTGACTATTCAATGGAAATGATGAAAGCTAGAAGGGCTTGGTCAGAAGTTATACAGACGCTAAAACACCATGGCTGCCAAACTAGAATACTATACCCTGCAAAATTATCAATCACCATAGATGGAGTAAACAAGGTATTTCAGGACAAAGTCAGACTGAAAGAATATCTATCTACCAATCCAGCACTACAGAGAGTATTAGAGGGAAAACTCCAACTTAAGGGCCCCAGATACACCCACGAAATCACAAACAACCAATAAGTCCACAGAAGAATACCCTAGAGAAAGAAAATACAAACAAGTTGCCACCAAAAATGGCAGGAAATATGAATCAATGGTCACTAATTTCCCTTAATATCAATGGTCTCAACTCTCCTATAAAATGTCACACACTAGCAAGATGGATACAACAACAGAAGCCATCCTTCTGTTGCCTGCAAGAAACACACCTCAACCACAAAGACAAACACAGGCTTAGAATAAAGGGTTGGGAAAAGATTTTCCAGTCAAATGGTCCTAAGAAACAAGCAGGGGTTGCAAGCCTAATATCTAGCAAAGTAGACTTTAAGCTAAAAGCAATTGAAAGGGACCAAGATGATCACTACTTACTCATCACAGGAAAAATTGGTCAAGAGGAGATTTCAATCTTAAATATTTATGCCCCTAATATAGGGGCATCTACTTACGTAAAAGAAACACTGCTAAAGCTCGATTCCCACATCATTTATCACACCCTAATAGTAGGAGACTTCAATACCCCACTTTCAACCCTAGGTAAATCAACCAGACAGAGCCTCAACAGAGAAATAAGGAGTCTAAAAGACGTTATGATGCAATGGATTTCATAGATATCTACAGAACATTCCACCCAAAGGCAAAGGAATATACATATTTCTCAGCTCCTCATGGAACTTTCTCCAAAATTGACCACATAATTGGTCATAAAGCAAATATCAACAGATGCAAAAAAATTGAAATGATCCCTTATAACATATCAGATCAAAGGGCCTAAAGTTAGAGTTCAACAACATCAAAACCCAAAGAAAGCCTACCAACTCATAGAAACTAAACATCACTCAGCTGAACCATCTCTGGGTCAAGGAAGAAATTAAGAAAGAAATCAAAGCCTTCCTAGAATTCAATGAAAATGAATATACAATGTATCCAAACTTGTGGGACACAATGAAAGCAGTCTTAAGAGGAAAATTCATAGCGCTAGATGCCTGTGTGAAAAACCTACAGAAATCTCACAATAAAGACCTAACAGCACAGCTGAAAGCCTTAGAACAATTAGAAGCTAAGTCACCTAGAAGAAGTAGATGGCAGGAAATAATAAAACTTAGAGCTGAAATCAATACAATTGAAACAAAAAGAACAATACAAAGAATCAATGAATCTAAGAGTTCATTCTTTGAGAAGGTTTACAAGATAGATAAGCCCTTAGCCAAACTAATCAAAAAACAAAGAGAGAGTGTCCAAATCAAGAAAATCAGAAATGAAAAGGGGGACATAAAAACAGACCCCCAGGAAATACAGAGAATTATCAGATCATATTTTGAAAATCTGTATTCCACAAAATGGAAAACCTAGAAGAAATGGACAGCTTTCTGGACAGGTACCATCTACCAAAATTAAATGAAGAACAGATAAATTACCTGAACAGGCCTATAAGCCTTAAGGAAATTGAAGCTGTCATTAAACCCTCCCCAAAAATAAAAGCCCTGGTCCACATGGTTTCAGTGCCGAATTCTACCAGACATTCAAAGAAGAATTGCTACCGTTACTCCTCAAACTATTTCACACAGTAGAAACTGAAGGAATATTGCCAAATTCCTTTTATGACGCCACAATCACCCTAATACCCAAGCCACTCAAAGACACAACAAAGAAGAATAACAGACCAATTTCCCTCATGAATATTGATGCGAAAACTCTCAACAAAATTTTGGCAAACCGTATACAACAAAGCATAAAAGATATCATCCACCATGATCAAGTAGGCTTCATCCCAGCAATACAGGGTTGGTTTAACATATGAAAAACTGTAAATGTTATCCATCATATAAACAAACTAAAGGAACAAAACCACATGATCATATCCTTAGATGCAGAAAAAGCCTTTGACAAAATCCAACACTCCTTTATGATTAAAGCCCTGGAGAGATCAGGAATACAGGGAGAATACCTAAATATAATAAAGGCAATTTACAAGAAGCCGACAGCCAGTATCAATCTTAATGGAGAAAAACTCAAAGCAATCCCACTAAAGTCAGGAACTAGACAAGCATGTCCTCTCTCCCCTTATCTATTCAATATAGTTCTTGAAGTTTTAGCTAAAGCAATAAGGGAACGAAAAGAGATTAAGGGCATACAAATTGGAAAAGAAGAAGTGAAGCTATCTCTATTTGCAGATGATATGATTGTACACATAAGTG
Organism: Sigmodon hispidus; assembly: GCA_004025045.1. Classification (NCBI taxonomy): domain Eukaryota; kingdom Metazoa; phylum Chordata; class Mammalia; order Rodentia; family Cricetidae; genus Sigmodon; species Sigmodon hispidus. The sequence goes on along the minus strand of PVIH01026680.1, from coordinate 340 downwards.
ACCCACAAAATTCTTCCAAGGAACTGCTACAGCTGATAAACACCTTCAGCAATGTAGCAGGAGGCAAGATTAACTCAAAGAAATCAGTAGCCCTTCTATGCACTAAAGATAGAAGAGCTGAAAAAGAAATAAGGGAAACAATACCCTTCATATTAGCTGCAAATAGTATTAAATACCTTGGAGTAACTATAACCAAAGAAGTAACAGACCTATTTGACAAAAATTTTAAATCATTGAAGAAAGAAATTGAAGAGGATATCAGAAAATGGAAAGCTCTCCCATGTTCCTGGATAGGTAGGATCAACATAGTAAAAATGGCAATTCTACCAAAGGCAATCTA
>PVIH01026679.1:0-18328 GCA_004025045.1 Sigmodon hispidus | reverse complement strand
CACTCTTGAGGGAGGGGGGACAAAACTGGATTTGGCCGGGAGTGAAGACTGATCCAAGCATTGTTGGGCCAGTGTGACCATAGGACTGACGGCTCCCTGCCAATGGAGGGGATGGGGAGTTGCAGAGAAGAAAAATGATCAGATGTGGTGGGAGGGGGAGGGGACCTTCAATAGGGATATACAGGGATGGAAAAAAAAAATTCAGAGGGAAAGCTGAACACAAAGAAAATATATGTGTAGTAATCTTATTTGCATTTCTACCCTTGATAAGCCATGCTTATGATTATTATCCTCTGTATAGTTATTGTTAACTCTTCGGCATTTTTTTTTAAAAAAATTCTTTTTACTGTTTTTTTTTTGATAAATACAAAATAAAGAAGAAAAAAAAAAAAAAAGAACAAGAGCTAGCAGCAATATGCCAGGGCGGCATAAAATTAACATAAGCATCTATGTGTTTCTGTGGAACAGTGGGTCAGAACCTCCGGGCTAGGCGCAAAAGGCCAGGCCAGAAACTTATTATTATAATCTGCTAAAACTGAAAAGAGCCAATGGCTGTCATAGGAAGCCAGACCTGAGAACAGTCAGATAGGTTCCTGGAAACACAACTGAGAGATACTGATTTGATGTGGGATGTCTTTCTGTATGCTGTGAATATGCTTTATTATTGGTTAATAAAGAAACTGTTTTGGCCTATGGCAAGGCATCTTATAGGCAGGTGGGAAATCCAAGTATGGATAAAGGAAAAGGAGGGCAGAGTCAAAGAGAGAAATGCTTTGAGCTGCCTCCCAAGCAAGCAAGATAAAAGAAACAAAGGCGAGCCACGAGCCTCATGGTAAGACATAGATTAATAGAAATGGGTTAAGTTGTAAGAGCTAGCTAACAAGAAGCCTACACCATAAACCAAACAGTTTGTAATTTAAAAAAAAAAAAAAAAATAAGCCAACCACTACATGCCTGAATAAAATTTAAAGTCCTCAACCAAGCAAATTCTTCCTAACTCAATTTCTAAGATTCATCCACGATGGACTTTCAAGTCTTACTACACTTTGTCATGCTTGAATCATGTAATGCACATTTTAACATTGTAATTTTTTATCAGTCTCCATCTTATTGAAGTGTCCTCTCTATTAATTTGTCTCATTTAAACATGTGTCTGTCAAACCCCAGCTTAATTGCCACTTCTTAACTTAAAACTTCAACAGCTTAGGTAGCAGTTTAAATGAGGTTGTTGGTTACACACGCTTTGATTCAACCCTTGTTCTGCCTTTAATTTTGTTATGTCTATTAAGTCAGTTGATCTTCCTGTGCCTCAGTTTCTTCACAAATATAAGAAAGATGAAAGCATCATCTGACTTTAGAATAGCTTGAGTAACAAATGAAATAATGAATGTAGACTATTTGGAATATCATCGCCAAATCAATCACTCAATAATTGTTACAACAGTAGCAGTAATTTATCAATGATAATATATTCCTCCACACCTCTAATCCTCTCTTCTGGTAGATTTTTCTATCATTTGTTAAAATGACACAGAACTTGTACCTTAATGATATTAAGATTTCTGTCACTGGTATCGTTCTATAGTATTCTTGATCTGTCTTTACAATGCTATTTAAGAGTCCCAAAGAACAGACACCAGGCCTTTTACTTTTCACTTTTAATCTAGTGTGAATTTCAGAGCCAGAGTAGAAAGTCCTTTATCTGTAAGTGTCTGAGTTATTCCTATTGTGCTTCAAATTGTACTTCATATTTATCCTGTATGTAAGGTCTAGAGAATGGTTAAGAATCTGCCTCTTCATTTTTACCTTGACCAAGTAAGAAAAAACATAAATGTCTACAAGTTAAATTAAATTGTTACTTCTCCATAACTCTTTCAGTATTCATTATTCTTTCTTTACTGAGAAATCCAGGAATCAGATGATAAATTAGACCTAATACAAAACCAAGTTATTACTTTCTTCTAAACACTTTCCTTGTTTTATTACTGACCTGCTAATGTTTTTGTAGTGGTTTATCAAAATATTCAGAATTTATTAAAGAAATCAACTCTGGTAGGAAACAACATAGGATATCTATTGCTGCTATAAAGATGTAAATATATGCATTAATGTAAATATGTATGTATATATTCATAAATATGTGTGTCTATGTATTTATGTATATACAAAATTAGTATCAGGTGTGATAGAAATAGACTGTTCCACATACAGGAAATCAGAGTATATATAATCTTTAAAGAATTGAAAAAATAAGGAAACCAATTAAAGTTGGTGTGGTAACTATCTTTATATACCAGCAATGCTAAGCAATATCACTAACAAAATATTCCTCCCTGCTGGAGGTGGACTACTCCCACTGACACCCACAAACATTTCTCCCACATCACTGTTCATTCATTATACTTATAGAAAGTGGACCTTTTCTGGTCCCTGTGCGACTTCTGAAATATCTTAGAACAATTTTTAAAATAAAACAAACAAGAAAATCCTCACCATCTTTGTTTATTTATTTGTGTGTGTGTGTGTGTGTGTTTGTGTGCGTGTGTAGATCAGAACAGCTTGTAGAAGTCAGTTCTCCCTTCCCACTATGTGGGTTCCAGGGATTAACATAAGTCATCAGCTTTGGTGACAAGTGATTTTACCCATGGAGCCATAGCTCTTTGTACTATGTTCCAACATAAAAATATTCTTCACAACACAGAGTAAAAGATACAAATAGATATTTTATAAAACAGTCACATTTTACACTAATAGTTTGTGGTACTTATTTTGAAAAATACTGCTCTGATATGGAGTTTAGTCACCCAAATGAGAATCATAAATAAAAAATTGTAGGATGAACTAGGTATTTGCTATGGCCTATTGTCAACTACTTTTAATTCAATTCAGAAATAAACTAAATTCTTGAGTGAGGGAAAAAAACTGAAGCTTTATTTTATGTCCTTTGATAGGAAACTGACAAGAGAATATAGAAGCTAATATGTATGTTCAGGAGTGGAAATCACCCAATGATACTCTTTGTTCTTCTGAGTTTCTTTCTCAACATCTACCACTGCCTTAAGTGCGTCTCTCAAGTTCTTGACTATTTTATCTACAGCACATTTACTTGTCTCATTGAACTCTGTCCAACTTCATTGTCAACTCCAAATACACAGAATATTGAAGCTTATTTATCTCTATCTTTTTTTTTAATCCTTGTTTTGTTTCCTTTGTCTCCAGTGAGTGTACTAATTCTTTGGTTATCTCTCTCACTGTCTATGCATAACTCAGGGTGCCTGTCACTGGAGGTGTTACTCTATGCCCGTAACTTATGAATGAAACTAGCAATGATGCAACTTCTGCTGGTCAGGATTTCCTTTTGAAAGCTATAGTTACATAGCCAATTAACAGCAAGATGAGAGGTTTAAACTTCATGACACATCTCAAGTCTTACAAATTATTCTCTCTTATCTACACTTTGGCTTAGAATAGATACCAGTTGAAGACATGGATAGTCATTAACATTTCCAGAATGTTATTATAAACAACTAGAAGTTTGTCATCTAACTTTAGGTAATGGTTTGAAGGAGGATGATTTAGTTAGCATTGGGTCTGCATAGTCATACAAATATTTTATGTCAAGTGAAATGAACCTAAAATTATTTCCATAGGGACTTCATAGATAAATATGGAGTCTTTTTTAATAGGTTTAATATTAACCTAAACTATATTTTTTAACAGTTTATGTATCTTAATGATGCTATGATATGGAACAAGAGCATAAAAAAAACTCACTGTCAGCAGAGCTGATAAGGAGAAATACTATTTTAAGGAGATAAAATTTTCCTCATAGACAATTGATTATAAGAAAACTGACAAGCTAATTAAAATAACTTGATACAACATAGAAACATACCAAATTTAATTATTTTACCAGTAGTTACTTTTTCATAAAAAGTGTTACAAAGTAGACACATTAAAACAAGCTTAAATGTTATTTTATATGTGAAAGGGGGCAATATACAACCATTTAAACAATATAATATTTTAATGTAAAATTTCATATTAGTGTTAAAAGTGGAAAGAGAATGAGTAGTGTGGAAATAGTAAAAAGAAAAATGGAGGGAAGATAAGAGAAGAAAAAAAGAATTTAGGAATTTTAAGAATAAAATACTCAGTTTTTTGGTATAAATTTTAGAATGTTCTTAGACAGCATATCAACTATAATTTTGTTTGTAATCCGATAGAGTCACCAGATAAAGTAACAACATTAGCAATATTACTCAAATAAGCATTAAAATATATGTATATGTGCAACTGGTCTTATATTGAGGTCTTTGATCCACTTAGAGTTGAGTTTTGTTCAGGGTGAAAAATATAGATCTATTTGCATTATTCTATATATAGACATTCTGCTGTAGCAACAACATTTATTAAAGATGTTTTTTTCCATTGTAGATTTCTGGTATGTCTCTGTAGTGCAACTTGAAATCAGGAACTGCAATACCAGCAACAGTGCTCTTATTGTTCAGATATATTTATCAATGAGGACAATAAAGTTATGGAAATTTAAACTAAGCTCCCAAATTTGGCTTTCAACATTGTATCTGCCAATCTCTAATTTATAGCTTGAAAACAAACAAACAAACAAAACAAAACATTGACTTAATGAACTGAACCCCTCCTGGCATGCTAAAAAAAAAAAAAAAAAAAAAAAAAAAAAAAAAAAAAAAAAAAAAAAAAAAAAAAAAAAAAAAAAAAAAAAAAAAAAAAAAAAAAAAAAAAAAAAAAAAAAAAAAAAAAAAAAAAAAAAAAAAGTAGGCAAAAGTTTCAAAGGTTGCTGTTTTAAGTTTGTGTAACTGCTATAAATAATCCTTCAGTGTTTGTCCTCAGGTTAAAAAACTATACATACCTGCTGAGAGAGCTAGGGGAACACAACAGTCTCTGAATTAGTATGAAATACACTATGCTTTTCTATCTGTCTCTGGGTTTCTTATTTCATCTTTGTCATGATGAAGTTAATATCACACTGTTCCTGAAATCCCTATCTATTCTATAAGAATCATACTTCTGTGATAAACTGATCTAGAAAAAGCATAGAACGCTGTTCTTCCTAGGGTCAAAATTCTGCTCCTCAGAGAGTACATATTGTTATAGGTTATCAGCACAACTGTGGAAATGACTAAAATGTAAAGTGCCTGTAGATGAGACATCAGCATTCATTACAGACAAAATGCACCCCTGGCACACAGCATTACAGCCTTGCAGCTTATGGTCTGCATAGTCATCAGATGCATCATCAGGGTGCTGAATAACAAATGGGCTGAGTCACTGCATGAAAAAGAACAGCAGCACATCTGTAGGCTTATATATATATATATATATGTATATATATATTTACATATATATATTTAATCTACATGTGAGAGGATACATTAACACCCTGTCATTACATGGTTCTTCTATGGCTGAATATTTTTGTAAAGAGTTAAGCCCAACTTCTTCACACACTTTGGTGTTAAGACATGTTTTTACTACCTAAATTCACTAAGAAGATATGGCTTATGTGAACCATGAACATGTACTATGTTAGGACTGTAAACAAAAAAAAAAATTGCCATACAGATTAATTCATTTAAAAATACACTAATAAACAGTTTATAAATCTCTCCTTTATTTTCAAAAATGTGGAGAAGAGAGAGTGACTGGAAGGGATGGGAGGGGGAAGGGAGCTTGAACAAGGGTATACATGGATAAAAATATGACTTTATTCATAATAAAAAAAGAAAAAAGTAGAGGATCATAAATTATAAAATCAAAAACCATATGTCACAGAATAAAAAAAATGAATCACATTTTCAAAATAATAACCATGCCTTGGTTCTCCATCAATTTGAAATATATTCATTTCTTAAGTTATTGGTAGCCAAGAATATGATGTCCTATTGTATTATCCTAAAACTCATTGATTCAGCATACCTGGTTGGATCTTTTATTGTGCACAATTTTATATTACCTCAGGAATGCAATCAGATCTAAAAATTGACATATTTCATTATATAAAACCTATTAATTAACTTCAGCACCAAATTCATTATATAAAATTCTAACATTAAAAAACAGTCAAATTCACAAGCTTTAAATTTTCTTCTTTTAGCTTAAAAGTTTGAGTTATCACTAATCAAAGTAAATCACTTATTGCACTGACTTTTAATAAGTTGTCTTACACAAATATAAGTCTAAATATCCACACCATGTCAATTTTCATTTGCCTACTCATTGTACTTAAGTATATACAAGAACTATCAACACATGCTTTTTATTTTGTTGCCCAGGATATTGTAAATGATCTGAACCTATGGTCAGTTTTAACAATTTAATAATCTGTACTGCTTTGTGAGTATCAGTCAGTCTTCAGAAAAGCTGTTTTTGTTTTTATTTGTTTGTTTACTTCCCTGTTCTAATTTGGACACAGTGTTTTTATTCATTTTAGCTTTTGTTAATACAGTAAAAATAGGGAATAGGATTTTTATGAAATGATTTTTGACTTCAGCAACTTATGGGAGTCTCAGGGCTTCTCAAGTTTGAGAAGTACTGAATACACACTTCAAATAGTTTAAGCATCACCACAAACTTTCCAAGATACTTGTAAATTTATTCAAAGTAAATTTCTTGATAATAAATTAAAAAATAAAATCATTCATTTGATATTTGAATAGGGAAAAACTTGAACAAAAAGCATTTTAAAACAATTCTAAGAATTTCTATCATGACATCTGTAAGAAGCTAACAACCATACGAGAGAAAACACAAACCACTTTTAGAATATATATTAATCTATGTATTGTGTTTTATATTTTTTGGCTTGTTACCTTTGAATTGTTTCTTCCTTACATAGCATCCGTTTCTTTGGTTGGCAGTTCTTGAAAATGACGCTGGAATGAAAACTTTGGAATCTTCTCTCTGAGATCCACAACAGACAAAAGACATACATTAACCCTCCTGTTTTTAAGACTTAACCCTTTACCTCTGATTCAGCCATGGGCAACAGAGTCAATTAAAAGGGCTCTTGCCTGGAAGCTAGTCACATGTCATCTTTGCTTAGCCAATCAAAAGGCCATAATACAAACAACAGCTGCTCAGTTGAGACATTCATCTAGAAACCTGTAAGTGCTACTGTCATTATTTATGGCTCTTTGCCAGATGGATGCAGAGCAGAAAATAACCCATCAGGTTTGACAACTTTCAAAACATAGAAAGGAAACATTGTCCTCATTCTGTATATGAATTATATAATTTGTCCAGTCCTGAACTCATCAAACTTTGTATCTTTATTTCTAGAAATATTTTTGTTTTCTTTTTGTATGCTTTTATGCTCCTAAAGAGAATCAGCAAGAAGTCTCTGTAGATACAGTACCTTGATATTGGCTACATTTTATTTATTTATTTTTGCTTTGAAATAGTTGTTCTATGAGAATTTTATTTCTAAAATGACATTCGTGACCTGGTATTAAGTAACTTCTCTTTTTTTATTATGAATAAAGTCACATTTTCTATCTGTGTATATCCTTGTTCAAAGACCCTTCACCCTCCCACCCCACCTCCAGTCACTCTCTCTTCTCCACATCTCCCCATCTCCTCCCCAGAAAGGGCAGGAGGTCCCAAGGACCCAATATTGCTCAGTTCAGCATCCACTCCTGGCAGATCCAGTTTCCTCACCCCAACATCAAAACTGAGTCAGGTGTTCCTCTAGAGGGAGTGGGATCCAAGGTTCCAGTCCAAGGTGTTTCAGATTCCAAGCTGCTCAGTGGTTGCAGCTTGGACATGCTTTGCTTTTTGCTTTTTTGTTTAGAGTCCACTAATGAGTGAGTACATCCCCTGCTTATCTTTCTGGGTTTGAGATACCTCACTCAGGAGGATATTCTCCAAATCCACCCATTTGCCTGCAAATTTTAGGACATCATTTTTTCTTACTGCTGAGTAGTACTCCATTGTGTAGATGTACCACAGTTTGTTAATCCATTCTTCAGTTGAGGGGCATCTAAGTTTTTTCCAGGTTTTTGCTATTATGAATAATGCTGCTATGAACATAGTTGAGCTAATGCCTTTGGAGTGCGAATGTGTTATTTTTTTATAACTTTTCTTTACTCTTGAGAATTTAATACATATGAAGCATAATCTAATTCATCCCCATTTTACCCATGTAACTCCCTCATATCATCCCACTATTCCTATTTTCCAGCTTTATGTCTTTTTGTTTTTTGGAAGTCACTAAATTCAGTTTGTACTGTCCATATGTTCATGATGTGGGAGCTATCCACTAAAGCATAGAAAATCTACCAACAGCCACACTCTGTGCATTTGGGTATCTATTTATAACACTGAGTAATAAATTTCTTTCTTTTATAAACAATTCAGTCTGTGACATAACACAGACCACTATGGGCACAACAACTTGAAGGCATGAGCAAATATTTGTTTTACATAAATTAAATTGTTAGCTGTACCTTTGGAATTTGATCTGGCACCTAGTTCAAAGGGGCATTGAGAAAACATCCCAAGGGGGGAAAAATGTAACTAGACCTTGGCTTTAAATTGCAGATAATTATCAATAAAGATAATCTTAAATTATGGTGTACTATGTTATCAGTGTACCTGTTGTGGTAGTTATTTACCTAATACTTGAGAGATGAAAGAGATGAGTCATAAGACACCTTAAATTTTTCAATATGGTGCAGTACCTTGAAGACCATTTCATATCCTCCACCTCTCCACTCATGAAATCTTCAAATTCCCTGGGTTTAGGTTTCATTTACCTTCTTCATAACATTTTTTTTCCAACACACTTCTTTGTTTAAAAATGTCATCTGTATGTTCATGACTATCAGACAACCATTTTCAATCCTGATGCCTCCTGGACTCTAAACCTGTATATCGAAATCACACTCAACATTTTCACTTGTGTTTCAAATTGTACTTTATACTTCAAGTCACTAATTTAATAAATTATCTTCTCTGGCTATCTCCAACTGCCTTTCCCATGTGCTTCCAAGTCTCAGGAAATTGCACTTTCCTAACCCACTGGCCATGACAAGATCTTGGAAAAAAATCTGCAGCAATTTATCATCTCAGAGATGGGGAGAAGAGAACTTTACATGCTGCCAAAGAAGGACAGACTCTTCTCAACCTTGTAAGCCTTTAAAGGTGACTTAAATTGCCTTTCAGCCTGGTCTTCCTTCTTTCATTCTTTGTTCCCTTCCTGCCATCTGACACAATTTTCTCTAACCTGCATTAGTTACTTGGTGCTGATGAGGATATCTATCTATAGCTACCTGTAGCCTGAAGCCTGTGCAGACAGAATAAAGAAGGTACCAACATAGAAGAAAATGGAAATAAACATGAATTTACAATATAATGTTACATATATGACTATATGTATATGATTTAGTTCTGTTCACTAAAGGGCTAGGAGCCAGAAAACCTGAATGCCACATTTAGGTTTGGGTTTGGTTGTTTCATTTTGATAATTGTTTTATTTTGATTTTTAAAAGTCTTTTATTTAAAAGGTTTTTATTTTCTATTTTACATACCAACCACATATCTCCCCCTCCCATCCCCACTTTTCACTCACCCCTCAGCTTGTCCTCACTCCATCCCCCATCTACTCCTCAGAGAGGGTAAGCCTCCCATAGGGAGTCAATAAAGTCTGGCATCAAGTTGCAGCATAACCAATACCCACATCCCCAAATCAAGACTGAGCAATGTATTCTTTTATAGGGAATGGGCTCCAAAAAGCCAGTTCATACACTAGGAATAAATCCTGGTCCCCCTGCCAGAGGCACTACAAATTGCCCAAGCCATACAACTATCATCCACACTCAGAGGGCCTATTTCAGTCCCAGACAGGTTCCCCATCTGTCATTACAGAGTCAATGAGCTCCCAGTAGCTCCATTCAGCTGTCTCTGTGGGATTCCCCTTCATGATCTTGACTCATTTGCATACACAAACCCTCTTCACTCTCTTCAATTGCACTGGGAGCTCCACCCAGTGCTCAGTTTGCTTCCATCAGTTGTTCATGAAGGTTCTTTGATGACAAGGTAGTTATCAGTTTGATTACAGAAAAAGGCTAGTTTGAGCACTCTCTCCACCATTGTTTGGAATTTTAGCTGGAATCATCCTTGTGGATTCCTGGGAATTTCCCTAGCACCAGGTTTCTCCCCAATCCCCAAAATGGCTCCCTTCATCCAATTCATCCAGATAGCTCTTTCCTTGCTCTCCATCTGTGTCATTCCCCCAAATCAACCATCCTGTTCTCTTCCCAGCTCGCCTGACCTCACCATCATGCTCCCAACTATCTATTTTCCCCTCCCAGGGGGAACCATGGATATCTCTCTTTGAATCTTTTTTGTTGCCTAGATTCTCTGGGATTATGGATTGTAGCCTAATTATTCTTTGCTTTATGTCTACTATCCACTTTTGGGTGAGTACCTACCATGTCTGTCTTTCTGAGTCTGAGTTACCTCATTCAGGATGGTTTTATTCCAGTTCCATCAATTTGTCAGTTTTTTTAGATATTTCTTTCTGCCAAAGTTCTTAGGAGATAAGGATCATTCTAAGGCTGAATCAGAAATTACAAATAGAACCTGGAACATTTAGTTCTGCTAGATACTATGGAAACAAAGCATTTTTCAGAAATACTATACCATAAAAGGATTACCACTGAATAATTTTTGTAACAATATAAATAATAATGCCATATTGTTATCTATTAGATAAAACTGGGAACCAAAAAAGGCATATTGATATAAGTAACAACTGAATAAATGGGAAAGTATGTAAAGAAAAAGTTACAATAAAAAGACCCTACTGGTAGCCATTTAAAAAGGATTGCTTTAGATATGCAGCATCACTGGATGCTATAAATAATAAATTAGATATTTGGAGATAACTGAATTCTCAAATAGACCCAAATATAGCATACACAAAATAATGTATTTAACAACCTTTAAATGTTACAAAGGAGAAATGTGACATGTTACCTTCTTAATAAAATGCTAAAAAATATTGTCACTAGCAATGGGGCAAGCTGAAATTTTGTCTTAGGTTGTAAAGAGAGAACAGCATCATGAATTTGTGATGTTTATGTTCAAAATCTCAAAGGATCAAACTAACAGACACCTTATAAACAAAGTGACTTATAGATTTCAAATTTATGTTGGTCATAAACATTCATGGAAAATGGCAGAAGTCCTCATAACTACAACATATAATCCTGGTGTTTTTGTTAGGAAGAATGCAGCATGTCATGCAAATCAGGAGAGCATACTACAGTACCATTCTTGACTTTGATGTTTTCCCTGTACTCGGTTAATGTCTACTTGGGACAGAAACAGGACCTCTATGTATACAAACAATATGAAGAAAACAACATTCCATTTGTAGTATCAGACAATTTTTTCTAACTTTGAAATTTTTTTCAAAAAGAAGAACTCTAGTGAAGATATTATTGGCAAAACCACAGTTCTCTGATTACTTTACATAAGAGTAGAAATGAAGGAAAGATAATTTTCAAAGTTCAGGGAAAAGAACCTCCTTGGCTTACATTTGTTGCAAATTGGATCTTCTCCAAATTCTCCAAAGTAATTGCCATAATTATGTGTTTATTAGACCACTCAATAAATATTCTTATTGGTTTAATGCTTTTGATAAATATCCTATTTATATTGAATTTTGTAACTCTACTATATTCATATAACTTATGCAAATTTGAACATATTATTTTGGTATTGCTTGACTCTTTTTAAATTTTGGTTTTCTGTTCATTTAGTAATATTGACTCATTAGCATAGTAAACAGTTTCTCATATACTTGATAATTTACTTAAAACACATTCTAATCATTCCTTTTTCTAAATATACAAATGTCCTATACAACAAGTGATGTCTTGTTAAATGATTATATCAAGGCTAATTTATTCAATAATAGCTTAAAATTAAATAATACTATAAGTATTATTTTGATATTTATAAAAAATAAGAAAAAATTAAACAGTAATGAGATAAAATTATTGTGATATCTTCCTAACAAAATCATACTCCAGATGATTGTCTTATTAGGTTATCAAGGTTTCTTGCTGTTTATTTTCTCCATAGATCACATTAATTTTCTAGTAAGAAATGTTAGTGAAATATGTTATATAAGAATTGACTATATATGTATTTCTTTTCAGATTGTTCCTAATCCCAATGTTAACTTGGTGACATGGTCAAGAAGAGATAAATGTGAAGCAAAGGTCCATAGATTGAGATTCTGTTGTAGATGATTTCTTGTATTTTTCATATTTCCATTTTGAGAGATGTTGTAGAGTCAATGTTTACTTGCTACACTTCTATGTGAAAAGAAGTATGGTTGCTTTTATTCTGTTATAGGCTGTATCTTTTTTTTGGTGTTCCTTTTATTTGTGCGATATGTAATATGAAGTAAATACCTATGTCTTTCTTTTAAAATTCCAGTGCTTCGCTCTCCAACTGACCTGGGTATTTTTTAGCATCCAAAGTTCTATGTGCCTCAGGGATCGTCTATATGATTCTGTCCAGGAACAGGTTCATTTTATTATAATGTTTTACTGATTTTTTTAATCCTTCTCTTTTCCAAGACAATACATTGATACATGGTCAAATATTGTTTGTAAGACCCGTTTCAGTAAGGGTCTTGGAATCATAGGACATACACTTAATCTTTCTACGTGTCTCATAGGGTCCTTGGATTTGTCAACACTGAAGTGTTAGAGACACCTATCTGAGTTAGGAGTACTATGTTGGCACTCACTACCAAGGTCCAGTCTTGGCCATTTGTTTCTCTTGAGAGTCCCATCCTTCTTTACACACATTAAGGCTATGTTTCCATCATGTTCTGAGCCCTGTAAGCCACCCATGAGTCCCCACTGACTTACACAGGAGCAGCTTTTGCCCTGTGTCTAAACCATGGGGATCAGGCTTATGTATCTTGCCTCTTTTCCCCATTCTACCACTACACTATTCCCACAACACTCTGTATGTGCTAGGATTCTCCCAGATGCCACAGTTTCTCTCAGGTATTTGTATCCCCAGTGTACATGGGCTAATTCATACTATTTTTTAAATTTTTCTCTAATTCTTTTGGAGCCCCACTTTAAGAGAAAGTATGAAGAGGCACCTGACTTCCTTTGTTACCTTCTGCTTTTCTTTATCCCCTCACTTGACTGGATGGAAGGAATAACTGTCTTCCTTTTTCTAACACAGATTTACCCTTCTTTATAACTACCATCTGTGAGGCAGTAATTCTGTTCGGTTTTGAAGAAGAAATGTTCCTTTGCAACTATGAAAATATTTCAATGATCTTGTTAGACCATGCCTAAAAAATAAAACTGCTTATTAGGTTTTTGTTTGGACAGGTAAAGCTTAGGTATTAAAATTTCTTTATTGTTCAACTACACATTAACCTTATTTTCAAAGTTTTTAAAGTTGTATTTGAAGGTCGAGAGATGGCTTTGTCACTAAGAGTATTGGCTACTCTTCAAGACAGCCTGTGTCTGGCTCCCAGCAGAAAGCTGAGAGATTCATAACAACCTGTAATTTCATATCCGGGGGCTTCAGAGCTCTCTTCTGGCTTCTGTTGGCACTACATAGGTTTTCAAATACATTCACCTAAACACATATACACAAATGTACACACACATTCATACATGTGAACACACAAATATACATGTACAAATATGCACACAAACACACACTCACACAAATAATAAATAATTAACGAAATGAATAAATTTAAATATTCTATCTTTCTTATTATTGAATAAAGTCTCATTTTTTATTCATGTATCTCTTTGTTCAAACTCTCTTCCCCTCCCTACACTCCCAGTCACTCTCTCTCCTCCACATCTCCCCATGTCCTCCCCAAGAAGGGCAGGAGATCCCAAGGTCTCAATATGGCTCAGTTCAGCATCCACTCATGGCAGATCCAGTTTCCACAGCCCAACATGGAGACTGGGTCAGGTGTTCCTCTTTAGAGAATGGGCTTCAAGATGCTTCAGATCCCAAGTTGTTTAGGGGTTGTGGTTTGCAGTTTGCATGTGCTTAGCTTTTTGTTTAAAGTCACCTGCTTATGTCTCTGGGTTTGGGATATCTTGTGCAGGAGGATAATCTCAAAATCCATCCATTTGCCTGCAAATTTCAGAATATCATTTTTTCTTACGGATGAGTAGTTCTCCATTGTGTAGATGTACCACAGTTTGTTAATCCATTCTTCAGTTGAGGGGCATCTAGGTTGTTTCCAGATTCTTGCTATTATGAATAATACTGCTATGAATATAGTTGAGCTAATGTTTTAGAGAGTGAAAGTGCATCGTTAGGGTATATGTCCAATAGTGGTATTGCTGGGTCCTTGAAGAGACTGATTACCAGTTTACTGAGAAATCACCATACTGCATTACAGAGTGGCTGAACAAGCTGACACTACCACCAGCAATGGAGGAGTGTTCCCCTTGTTCAGCAACCTCTCCAGCATAGGCTGTCATCTGTGTCTTTAAACTTAGCCAATCTGACAGGTGTAAGGTGGTAACTCAAAGTTGTTTTGATTTGTGTTCCTCTGATTGGTAAAGATGTTGAGCACTTTTTCAAGTGCCTTGCAGTCATTTGTAATTCTTCTGCTTAAAATTCCCTTTTTAATTATGAACCCCATTTTTAATTGGGTTATTTAAGGCTTTGGGCTCTAGTTTCTTGAGTTCTCTATATTTTAGAGATCAGGCCTCTGCCACTTGTAGGATTGGTGAAAATCTTTTCCTGAAGGCTGTAGTTTTGTCTTATTGACTATGTCTTTGGCTTTACAGAAGATTCTCAGGTTCAGAAGGTCCCACTTATTGATTATTGTTCTTTCTGTCTGTGCTACTGGTGTTATATTTAGGAAGTGGTCACCTGTGCAAATGCATTGGAGAATATTTTCCACTTTCTTTTCTATCAAGTTCAGTATGGCTAGGTTTATGTTGAGGTCTTTGAGCCACTTGAATTTGTGTTTGTGGGGGGTGATAGGCTTGGATCTATTTGCATTTTTCTACACACTACCATCCAATTATGCTAACACCATTTGTTGAAAATACTGTATTTTTTCCATTGAATATTTTCAGCATCATTGTCAAAGATCAGGTGTTCATAGGTTTTTGGGTTAATGGCAGGATCTTCAATTCCATTCCATTGATCCACAAGTCTGTTTTAATGCCAGTACCAGGCTGTTTTAAAGTTTTTACAAATAGATCTGTTACTTCCTTGATTGTAGTTACTCCAAGGTATTTAATGCTATTTGCAGGTATTATGAAGGGTGAAGTTTCCCTTATTTTTTTTGGGGGGGGGCCATTTTATCTTTAGTTTGTAGAAGCGCTACTGAGTTCTTTGAGTTAATTTTGTATCCTGCTACATTGCTGAAGGTGTTTTTCAGCTGTAGAAGTTCCCTGGTAGAATTTTGTGGGTCACTTGTGTATACAATTATATCATCTGCAAATAGAGATAGCTTCACTTCTTCTTTCCCAATTTGTATCCACTTCATCTCATTTTGTTCTCTTATTACTTTAGCTAAAACTTTGAGAACTATATTGAATAGATGAGGAGAGAGAGGAGAGCCTTGTCTTATTCCTGATTTTAATGGGGTTGCTTTGAGTTTTTTTCCATTAAGTTTGATGTTGGCTGTCGGCTTCTTGAAAATCGCCTTTATTATATTTAGATATTTTCCCTGTATTCCTCATCTCTCCAGGACTTCTTTCATAAAGAAGTGTTAGATTTTGTCAAAGACTTTTTCAATGTCTAAAGATATAATCATGTGGTTTTTCTCCTTCAGTTTGTTTATATGATGAATGACATTGACAGTTTTCTGAATGTTGAACCAACCCTGCATTTCTGGAATGAAACCTAGTTGATCATGATAGATGATATTTTTTTATATGCTGTTGTACCTGGTTTGTCAAGATTTTGTTGAAAATTTTTGCATCAATATTCATGAGGGAAATTGGTCTGTAATTCTCTTTCTTTGTTGCATCTTTGAGTGGCTTGGGTATTAGGGTAATTGTGGTCTCATGAAAAGAGTTTGGTAATATTCCTTCAGTTGCTATTCTATGAACCAGTTTGAGGAGTATTGGTATTAGTTCTATTGAATGTCTGGCAGAAATCTGCACTGAAACCATCTAAACCTGGGCTTTTTATACTTGGGAGGCTTTTAATGGCAACTTTAATTTTCTTTGGGGTTATAGGTCTGTTTAGGTCTCTAATCAGATATTGATTTAATTTTTATAAGTGGTACCTATCTAGAAAGTTGTACAATTCTTCTAGGTTTTCCATTTTTGTGGAGTATAGATTTTTCAAAGTATGACCTGATAATCCTCTGGATTTCCTGGGGGTCTGTTGTTATGTACCCCTTCTCATTTCTGATTATGTTGACTTGGATACTCTCTCTCTGCTTTTTGGTTAGTTTGGATAAGGGTTTATCTATCTTGTTGACTTTCTCAAAGAATCAACTCTTTGATTCATTGATTCTTTGTGTTGTTCTTTTTGTTTCAATTGTATTGATTTCAGCTCTAAGTTTGATTATTTCCTGCCTTCTGTTCCTTTGAGGTGAGTTTGCATCTAATTGTTCTAAGGTTTTCAGCTATGTTTTTAGCTCTGTAGTGTTGACTTTTTTTTTTTAGGTTTTTCTTTTTTTTTTTTTAAACTTTATTTATTTATTTGCCTTGGTGTTTGCCTGGAACTGGAACTACAGACAGTTGTTAGCTGACATGTGGGTGCTGGGAATCGAACCCGGGTCCTCTGGAAGAGCAGAGGGTGCTCTTAACCGCTGAGCCATCTCTCCAGCCCCCTTTTTTTAGGTTTTTCATATAGGCATTTAGTGCTATGAATTTTCCTCTTAAGACTGCTTTCATTGTGTCCCACAAGTTTGGGTATGTTGTGGATTCATTTTTATTAACCTCTAGGAAGCCTTTGATTTCTTTCTTAATTACTTCCTTGACCCAGACATGGTTCAGTTGAATGACATTTAATTTCTATGAGTTGGTAGGCATTCTGGGATTTTTGATGTTGTTGAACTCTAACTTTAGGCCCTGGTGGTCTGATATGATTCAAGGGATTATTTTCAATTTTTCTATCTATTGGTATTTGCTTTATGACCAATTATATGATCAATTTTAGAGAATGTTCCATGTGGTGCTGAGAAATATGTATATTGCTTTGTGTTTTGGGTAGAAGCTTCTGTAAATATCTATTAAATCCATTTGCATCATAACCTCTGTTAGAATCCTTATTTCTCTGTTGAGTCTCTGTCTGGTTGACTTATCCAAAGATGAAAGTGGTGTATTGAAGTCTCCCACAATTAAAGTGTGAGAATTGATGTGGGATTTGAGCCTTAGTAGTGTTTCTTTTACATACATAGGTGTCCTTATATTAGGGGCATAAATGTTCAGGATTGAGATCTCATCTTGATCACTTTTTCCTGAGAAAAGCAATGTCCATCCCGGTCTCTTTTAATTGATTTTAGTTTGAAATCTACTTTGTTAGATATTAGGATGGCAATCTCAGCTTGTTTCTTAGGGCCAGTTGATTGGAAAATCTTTTCTCAACCCTTTACTCTGAGCCTGTGTCTGTATTTGGGGTTTAGGTGTGTTTCTTTTATGCAGCAGAAGGATGGTTTCTGTTTTTATATCCATCATGTTATGGTGTGTCTTTTATAGGTGAATGAGTCCATTGATATTAAGGGATATTAGTCACCACTGATTGTTATTTTCTGTTATTTTTGTTGGTAGCTTTTATGCATTTCCTTTCTTTTGGCTTTTCTTCTGTGGGATTGTTTGTAGTTTCATGGGTGTATCTGGGATCCTTAGGTTGGGGTTGTAGTGGGAAATTAAGAACTATATATGTAAACAATTGTGTTAGAGGACTTGAGACGAGTGGGGCGTGGTTAATTGGAAAGGATTTTGGAAGTAGACTTTTGAGGGAGAGGACTAAGACAGGAAGTTGGTATTTTTTTGTGAGAGTTTTTGACTGGGTGTGTAGTTTGGGCTAGCAGTGCGAGAGTTTAAACATATGATATAGAAATAAAGAGTTGTTTTAGAAACATTTTGGCATATTATAACTTTATTTTTTTATTTTTTTAAAACTGTTTTTATTTTATAAATAATTTTTATAAAATAAATTTTATTTTTATTTTTATTGTGATAATTGGTGTTTAACGTGGGTTAACATTGTAAAAATAGGTATTTTAAAATGAGTGTATAGCTTTTTAAAATAACTTTAAGTATAATAATTTTAGGAAAATTGACTAAAATATATATTT
>PVIH01026678.1:0-18328 GCA_004025045.1 Sigmodon hispidus | reverse complement strand
TTCCTTCTTCAGGTTAGGGAAGTTTTCTTCAATGATTTTATTGAAAACATTATCTGTGCCTTTGAGCTGGTATTCTTCTCCTTCTTCTATTCCTATTATTCTCAAATTAGGTCTTTTCATGGTGTCCCAGATTTCCTGAACATTTTGAGTTATGGCTTTTTTAGTTTTACTATTTTCTTTGACTGATATATCTATTTGAGCTACTGAATCTTCCACTTCAGAGATTGTCTCTTCCATCTCTTGAACTCTTGTTTGTTATGCTTGTATCTGTGGTTCCAGCTTTATTCTTCAGTTTTTCTATTTCCATCTTTGCCTCATTTTGTGCCTTTTTTATTGCTTCCATTTCAGCTTTTATTTCAGATTTTTGTTCCTGGCATGTTTCTTTCATAGATTTGTTCATCTCTTCCAAATTTTTGTTTGTATATTCTTCTATTTCTTTAAGGCTATTTTTCATATTTTCTTTGAGAGCTTTGATGATCATCACAAAGGAATTTTTGGTGTTGCTTCCTTCTGTTTCCTTTTCATTGCTGAGTTCAGGTCTTGTATTTGTAAGATCGCCACTCTCTTCTGGAGTTACCATGTTGTTTTTTGTATTATTATGTAATTTTTTGCACTGACGTTTGCCCATGGCTTCAGTGGTTTACGATTAGATTAGATGGCTCCTGGTCAGTTGTGGCACTCAGGCTTGTGTACCTCCTGCCACCTCTGTGGACAGGGTCTGAATCTGCCCTTCAAAGACCCCACAAGTTATCTGTTCACTCAGTTGGAGGTCGAGGTGGATGGCTGTGCAAATTCCCCCAGTAGCAGCTGTGGGTATGGTGACAGGCAGACTTTATCTACACCTGCTACAGAGTTCGCTGGGACTTACTCTGCAGACAGCACCCAGTCCCGAAAGTGGAACCGAAACCGATGGGAGCTCAACTCTCCCTTCCTGGCTGGGATATAGGTGCTTGGGCCTGGTGACCCCTCCTCACCTCTGGGCGGGGTCTGAGTCTGTCCTTCAGGGACCCCTGTTGTTATCTGTTTGCTCAATTTCAGGTCTAGGTGGGTAGCTGTGCAAATTCCCTCAGTAGCAGCTGTGGATATGGTGACAGGCAGACTTTATCTGCCCCTGCTACAGAGTGTGCTGGGACTCTGCAGACAGCACCTGGTCCCAGAAGCGGAACCGGAACCGATGGGAGGAGCACAATTATTATGATGTAGACTGCACAAGAATTTAATTAAGGTTGTACTGGAACATAGTCCCTGGTTTTCCCAGATAGGGATTTTTACTATTACAGACTGGAAACAGGTAAAGGGAGATTTGCAAAGGACACTGCAAGAGCATTGTGCAGAGGAAATTCTCAGAGTCACCTTTTTGCTTTGGCACTTAGTAGAAGATGCACTTTTGAGCACAAATGTGAATGTAAAAGAACAAATTGCAGAGCTGTTGTGAACCTTTGAAGAGATTATAGATGAGGAGTCTGTCAAATCTATAAGGGACTTTGAAGAAGGAGATATTAAGAATTTGGAAAAAGAGGTTGAGGAGTAGGAAGTAATTTTAGAGGAAAAAGTTAGAATGCAGAAAAAGAAAATTGAGCAGGAAGAAAAAAGGAAGCTACCCAAAATGTAGAGTCACAGCCCCCTCAACAGAATCCATTTCATAATCTAATCCATTTGTTGAGGCTTCAGCTCCTTTAGACTTAGAGAAGGAAATTAAACATTTGACAGAAAGACTAGGGGAAATGAACTCTGAGATGCACTTGTACCTGGTTGTAGAAGTTGTTGGCTCATAGGGACAGAGGGGCTGGCACCATAATGCACTAGCCTTTAATGATATTAAACAACTGAAGGAAGCAGTCATGGCCTATGGTCCCTATGCTCCTTTTATAATGGCATTGGTGGAGTCCTTTGTAAGTCTTACTCATACCCCTAGTGATTAGATGCAGCTGTGTAGAGCCTGTCTATCTGGAGGTAACTATCTCTTATGGGGAAGTGAGATGCAAGAAAATTGCGTTGAGACATGGCAGCATAATGCTGCTGCAGGTTTTCCACAGCACAATACTGAAATGCTTACAGGATCAGGTGCGTAGGCAGATCTTGCAGTGTAAATTGCCTATGATCCTAGGGCATATGCTCAGATTGCTGCCACTGCTACATGAGTGTGGAAGGCCCTACCAAATAAGGGTGTAGGAGAGCATTTATCTAAAGTCCTTCGGGGACCTTCTGAGCCTTTTGCTGATTTTGTAGATTGATTGCTGCAATTAGGAAGGCACATCTTTGGAGATGGGGATGCTGCTATGCCTGTCATTAAACAATTGGCTTTTGAAAATGCTAATAAATATTGCCAGGAGGTGATATGCCCTCACAGGCATAAAAGCTTAAATGATTACATTAAATTGTGTAAGGATATCAGTGAATCACATATCCTGGGTCAAGTGATTGCCTCTGCTCTGCAGGGGAAATTCAGGAGGGGCCAGGCCAAAGACTTGTTTCCAATGTGGCTGAACAGGACATTTCAAAAGAAATTTTCCTAACACTAGGAGCAGTGGGAACCCTGCTAAAGGGATCCCAGGAATTTGTCCAAAATGCCAGAAAGAGGATCATTGGGTTAATGAGTGCTGGTTTAAAACTGATGTTCAGGGTAACCCATAGCCTGTGTTGGGAAATGGAAGGAGGGGTCTGCCCCAGGTCCTCAAACAATTGCATAGGGCAATGAGCACCCTAGGTGTGCTGATTCAGTTTATTGCCCAGAGAAATGCTGTATAATTCTGTGCCTTGTCTGTGGCACCCCAGGGAGTGGCAGATTAGACTTCAGTACCACCTCCCGGGCAGTACTAACACCACAGATGGGAGTGCAGTTATTGGGGACTGGAGTTTTTGGTCTTCTCCCTGCAGGATCAGTAGAAATTATACTAGGCAGAAGTCGTTCAGCTTTGAAGGGAACTAGGGTTGTTCCAGATGTGTCAGATTTAGATTATACAGGAGAAATGAAAGTTATAGTAAAGCAGGTGTAAATGTCTTAGTTATTTCTCAGGGTACTAGGATTGCACAGTTGGTTCTGTTACCCATGTTTAGGTCTACCAATCCCTCCTTGCTAACCAAAAGATGATCAAGGTTTTGGCTTCACCAGGTCTCTTGGAGCCTTTTGGGTGGCTAGGCTTGAGGACAGGTCTACCCTTACAAAAAGTTTTAGGGGGCTCCCTGACACTGGAGTTGATTCCAAAAAAGCACTGGCCTGTTGCCTGGCCACTGCAAACTGCCTCTGCCGCCTAACAGGGTGTGTGGGTAGTTGCCTTCCCAGAATGTAGCTCATATGTTTGCCCTGGGCTAATGAAGAACATTTAGGAGTGTTCAAACCCTTTCTCCTTGAGCACCTTCCAGGATATGCTGCAAACAATGGGAGTGGTTTCCACTACTGAACTCATTCAGAGAATGTTAGATGATCAGAGATTAGTTCCTGGAAGGGGGCTTGGCCCAGGTTGCAGGGTGACTGCCAGCCAGTAGCAAAGAAACATGTGGTTTAGCAAGTTCCTGGAGAAAGGAAAGGATTAGGAATTTTTTCTTAGGGGCCATTGAGGAGCCACATGTACCTATACCTATTAAATGGAAAACAACTAATCCTGTGTGGATTGATCAATGGCCCCTTGGTAAAGAGAAACTGCAGGCTGCTCAGTTCTTGGTACAAGAACAATTATAAGCAGGACACATTGTTCCTTCTACTTCACCCTGAAACACACCCATTTTTGTCATTAAGAAGAAATCAGGTAGCCTTTTGCATGCGGTAGAGGAAGCTGGTAGGCCTGAGCTGCTCGTGCTGAATAATGCCGGGAAAACTCCGCAGTAAGTCCAAACTGGGGTCAGACGCGACCCGAAGAGAGCATGGAGACGCTGCCGAAACCAAGCGACAAGAAAACTACTAGAAAAGAGAAAACAAAATCTAAGGCCCAAGAAGTAACAGAAGGAACTGAAGAGACTGTTTCCTCCACAGCTAAAGTGGCTAAAAAGAAAAAACCTGCTGAAGATGATGTGGGTCCCCCTCCGTCCAAAAAGTCCAAAAAGCTAGAGGAGGCACCTCAAGATGGTGATGCTTCTAAAAGCAAAACCTCCAAAAAGAAAAAAGAGCCCCTTGAGAAGAAAGAGGCCTCTACTGAAACCAAAGAAATAAAAATGGAAGAGCCTTCTCAAGAGGATGAAGATGTTCCTAAGCCCAGAAAGACAAAGGGAAGGAAGCAAATGGAGACATCCGAGAGAAAAGCCCCAAAGTGAAAAATGGGCTCTCTCACTCTGAGTCCAACTCCAGTGAAGCTGCAGGCAAAGAAAACAGTGAGGAGACAGAGAAGGAAATACCCGTGGAACAGAAAGAAGGCACTTTCTCTAATTTCCCTATATCTGAAGAGACTGTCAAACTTCTCAAAGCCCGTGGGGTGAACTTCCTGTTTCCTATACAAGCCAAGACATTCCACCATGTGTACAGTGGGAAAGACTTAATTGCCCAGGCACAGACAGGAACTGGAAAAACATTTTCCTTTGCCATTCCTTTGGTTGAGAAGCTTCATGGTGGGCTACAAGACAAGAAGAGAGGCCGTGCCCCTCAGGTGCTAGTTCTTGCACCTACAAGAGAATTAGCAAATCAAGTGAGCAAAGACTTCAGTGACATCACAAAAAAAACTATCAGTGGCTTGTTTTTATGGTGGAATGCCCTATGGTGGTCAAATTGAGAGAATGTGGAGTGGGATTGATATCCTGGTTGGGACCCCGGGACATATTAAAGATCACCTGCAGAATGGAAAGCTGGATCTCTCCAAACTGAAACATGTCCTGGATGAAGTTGACCAGATGGTGGATATGGGGTTTGCTGATGAAGTGGAAGAAATTTTATGTGTGGCATACAAGAAAGATTCTGAAGAGAACCCCCAAACATTGCTTTTCTCTGCAACTTGCCCTCATTGGGTGTTTAATGTTGCTAAGAAATACGTGAAATCTCCATACGAACAGGTGGACCTGATTGGTAAAAAGACTCAGAAAGCAGCCGTAACTGTGGAGCACCTGGCAATTAAGTGTCACTGGAGTGAGAGGGGAGCAGTTATTGAGGATGTGATCCCAGTGTACAGTGATCATCAAGGCCGCACTATCATCTTCTGTGAAACCAAGAGAGAAGCCCAGGAACTGTCACAGAATACATGCATAAAGCAGGATGCACAGTCATTACATGGCGACATTCCACAGAAGCAAAGGGAAATCACCCTGAAAAGTTTTCAAAATGGCAGTTTTGGAGTTTTGGTTGCAACCAATGTTGCTGCATGTGGATTAGACATCCCTGAAGTTGACTTGGTTGTTCAAAGCTGTCCACCAAAGGATGTGGAGTCCTACATTCATCGTTCAGGGTGAACGGGCAGAGCTGGAAGGACAGGGGTTTGCATCTGCTTTTATCAGCACAAGGAGGAGTACCAGTTAGCACAAGTGGAGCAAAAAGCGGGAATTAAATTTAAACGGATAGGTATTCTTTCTGCAACAGAAATAATCAAAGCCTGCAGTAAAGATGCCATCAGGCTTTTGGATTCTGTGCCTCCTATTGCCATTAACCACTTCAAGAAGTCTGCCAAGAAGCTGATTGAGGAGAAGGGAGCTGTGGAGGCCCTGGCAGCTGTGCTGGCCCACATTTCAGGGGCCACATCGGTTGACCAGCACTCCTTGATTAACTCACAAACGGGCTTTGTGACCATGATCCTACAGTACTCGATTGAAATGTCCAACATTAGTTATGCTTGGAAGGAACTTAAGGAGCAGCTGGGCGAGGACATTGATGCAAAAGTGAAGGGGATGGTCTTCCTCAAAGGAAAGCTGGGAGTTTGTTTTGATGTCCACACTGAAGCAGTCACAGAAATACAGGAGAAGTGGCATGATTCAAGACACTGGCAACTCACTGTGGCCACAGAGCAGCCGGAGCTGGAAGGACCCCTGGAAGGATATAGAGGTAGCTGTGGTGCAGTCAGAGGACAGCGGAGTGGAAGCAGTAACTTTAGGGGACAGGGGCAGCGAGGAGGAAATAGAAACTTCAGAGGACAGTGACCAGGAGGTGGTAACAGATCCTCAAACAAAGGCCAGAAGCGGAGTTTTAGTAAAGCATTTGGTCATGAGTAGAGGCTGGAAGGATCTGTTTGTACTGTGGACCCCAATGCCCTTGCCCCTGTCAAAGCCCCAGTGCTTCCTTCTTTGATTGTTTGCTCAGTCTCCATTCCTTGCAGACAGATGGGCTTCTAAACTGTGTGATCTAATCATTAATTGTCTTCATTTTGAAAGGGATAGGAATTTATTTCATCATTTTCCAACATAGCATCTAATTTTACAAAGTAAAGCCAGCCACAGAGCTTTGTATCTTTATATGTTGACCCTTCAAGTTTATCTTTGTGTGTGCGTGTGCGCGCTTGGGTCTGAACCCAGAACCTCACACATGCTGGGCATGCAGGTGCCCTACAACTTCATTTCTAGTCCCTATGTTTCTCTTACTGATGTCCTCCAAAGAAAGTCCCTAAGGGATGTCTCAGTCTCTGGAGGACCACGTGCGTCAGGGATCTCTTCACCCTTCATATTGGCTTCATGATAAACAATTGCTAGTATCTGCTGAGGTTTGAAACTGAACAATGCTTTTCAAAGCTGTATTTCAGACTTTGCCGATTTGAATGGTGTGCCAAATTCTGGATGTGGAAGGTGGAATGCAGACTGTGTAGATCTTTGCATAGTGTCTCCTCCTACTCTGTTTCTCATTAGAAGCTGACTTAGGTTTCCGTGAATGCTCCAGTGTATATATAGAAGTATATTTCCATGGGAGCCAATGTCTTTTAAAGTTAAGTCCCAAATGTCTAAAGGTTTAGATTTTTTTTTATCAGTAATAAGACTGTATGAATGATATTTAAGTGCTTGTGCCCATTTTTTGAAGATTGATTTAGCAGGAAGTAATTAAGAGCAGAGGGAGCTCAGTTGATGTTGCTGAAGAATATTTCAGAAAAGCCACAGAATGTTCTTCATCTTCACAGTGAGGAGGCAGGAGCGAGCTTGCTGGGAATGGTTAGGGTCAGGACTCTTCAAAGGACTGTAACTACTAGTAGGCATTAGGGGTCTTTAAGGGGCACAATGGGACACTTTTCTCAGTGGCCTAGGTCTTAAGATCTAGTTCTGTTGTTTCTCCATTGAAGTTATCACTGCGTAGAGAATTCTAAGACAAGCTACACCATTTGAGGTCCTTGCTTCAAGGGAGCAGGAGAACTGGGTGTAGCACCTGGCCCGATAATAACTCCTGAGTTTTCATGTGCTCTTTCTCAGAAAACATTCCATCTAGCACAGAAGCTCCAGCAGTGGGTCCTCTTGTCTTCGAAGAGATTCTGGACAGGGAATCTTAGAACAGTCTTGGAAGGAAAACCAGAATCATACTTGCTGTCCTGTTTTCTTCAGGTGTTAGATCAACTGAGGTCTGCAGATTAATCCTCTGATGTTAGCATGAACACTACCTCCTAACTAGGTTTAGCCAGCCCCTGCCACCAAAGGGCTCTGATCACCAAGTCAGCTTCATATCTAACACTGTTCTCCCTCCCAGTCCTCCCTCAGCCCCCTCCCCCATCCATTCCCCAAGGAGGGCAAGGAGTTCCAAGGTGGGTCAGTTCAGTCTGGCATATCAGTTGAAGTGGGCCCTCATCCTAGTATCAAGGCTGAGTTAGCTGTTCCTCTGAGTTAGAGTTCCCTTGAACTCTTGTCTAGATGGTTCTTCTTGCTGTACTTGGAATTCTTTGTGGGGTTTTTTTGGGGGGGTTGTGACTGGCTTATAAGTTTTGGTTTTGCCCAATCACTGGGCATGCTTTAGTGAAACATTTCACTATTAGGATAAGAATTTGTACTATATAAAGCTAAGAAAAGGACATGCTGACTGTACTTTCAGGATTAGCCTATTGAAAAATGATCTGTCCTAAATAAAACAGTAAGGAAGATGAATAGAAATTTTCATAACATAAAATAAACAACTTAAGTAAAATGTAGCTCTCTAAACAAATGAAAATAGTTTTTTTTCTGCATCTCAGAATCTAATATTTATATGTATAATTCAGCTAGTAGTTGGCTTAAATAGGCTTGTTGACAAATCTTACCATTTTTACTATTTTCTACAGAGAAAATATTTTCCAGTTTCAATTAATTCTGGACTTTGAATTATAACTTGTTTTTATGTTCAGCAATTATAACTTCAATTATAACATGTTTTATGTCAATGTATTATTTCCTGAAGTTGTACATAAAAGGTTTTTACATTCAAATGAGTCACTGTCTAAAGTATTGCATTATGACATAATAAAGATATTAATGCTTTAAAAAAAAAGAAGAAATCAGGTAAATGGAGGCTGCTCCAAGACCTCCAAGGTGTGAATGAGTACATGGAAATTATGGGAGCCACACAACCAGGTTCACCTCAACCAGTGGGAATTTCTGTGGGCTATTATTTATTAGTTATAGATCTCAAAGATTGCTTTTTTACCATTCCTCTTTATCCTGATGATTTAAATAAATTTGCTTTTAGTGTCCCTTCTATTAATTTTCAGGAACTCTATAAAAGGTATCAGTGGGTTATTCTTCCTTAAGGGATGGCAAACAGTCTTACCATTTGCCAGATGTCTGATTTCCATGTTTTTTCTCCTGTCAGACATAGATACCCAGACTTGTATATCATCCACTATATGGATGATATTCTTCTGGCTGGAAACACATAACAAATGCGACTAGAGCCTTTTTCCAAACTTCAGGGATGTTTTAGCTGAGGCAAGGTTGATGAATGCCCTAGAGAAGGTTCAACAGCATTATCCTTATCACTATTTGGGGCAGCAATTGCTACAGAATGGGGTTAAGCCTCAAAATATTTAATTAAGATAGGATGGATTGTATACCTTAAATGACTTTTAAAAATTATTTGGCAATATTAACTGGCTACATCCTAGCATGGGCATTTCTACAGGTCAGCTTAAACCCTTGTTGGGCATTTTGCAGGGGGGTTTCTGATTCCATTTCCCTTTGGCATTTGATACGTCAGGCTAGACAGTGTTTAAATCTTGTAAAAGAAGGAATTGTGGGAGCCCATACTCATTATATAGATTTTTCTCAGCCTTTGATGCTAATTGTTTTTCCTTCAGAGCATAGCCCTACTGGGGTTTTTTGGCAGACAGGACTATTCTTTAAGTGCATGCTCATGCCTCCCCTGCTAAGGTTGTACTGTCTTATCCCTTGACTGTATTAAACCCAGATGGCACAGATGCTACATGAAGTAGCCATGATGGTCCTGGTCCTTGAGAATTCTGTGGAAGCCAACCTTTAACTTAATTCCCTTCCCCTACCTGCCCTGCAGAGCTGTGTTAAGAAAGAATTTGGAATGGAACCAAAGGATTCTGGTCTATGGTGGCCTGGTGTGCACCATGGAAGCCACACTGCCCACATCAGGGATTGTTTGGGGCTAAGAAGATATCTCAGTTTTAGACTCCCCCTCTAGTTCCCTAGTGAAAAGTAACTAGGCATTGGATTTCCTCATTGCCCTCTTTTCTGTTCTTTGTCCTCAGGCACTGGAGAAATCTCAGCCCGGGGGCCCAGCACCCTGTCTCACTAATTTCCTCTTTAGATCTCCGAGGCTGGAATAGAGGCACCACCTCTGCCCAGCTCTTTCCCAAGCCCTATCTCAACCTCTAATTCCTCAGAAGGCTCACATGCAGACAGTCAGTCTCTTCTACAGGTACCAATGCGTAAGACCAAGATCCCTGGGCACCTGTGACACTGCATAGGAAAAGACCATGACAGAACTTGCCATTTTTGCCACTGGTGTACTGGGCATGGGTGTAATGGTGAATACTGTCATTTTCATAGGACCCCAAATCCACTAGGACCTGAGTTCTAGGCATGTCTGTGACAAAAGTTTCTTGACATACAAGCTTCCCTCACCTACTCCAGGCTGCAGAGGAATTGCCCTGATAGGGTCTTGCTTCTCCCACAATGCCCTGAGGCTCATGCAGCTTGGTGACATACAGAGCCCTTTCAGCACCAGAGCACAGAAAACCTGAGTGTAAGACTTCAAAGCAAAGACATCACAGCATCGCCCCTGAGAAGTCAGTGCCTCAGCACTAACTGAACAGCAGAACCAGTCCTGCTCTGTGTGGGACCTTCGCCCCTCCCCCCCCATATTCTTTAAGGGAAGAAAAAGAAAATCTTTGACAAAAGTATTTTGAATTGGATAAAACCCAGGCCAGTTTCACGTTCCCAGAACTGATGGTGGTCTTCCCACCTGGGGGGGGGTGGCGATTCTGGAGCACAGAGTCAGGATACCTGACCATCTGGTGGTGTCTACTGGTGGCTGATAAACCACGAGACATCCCGACTCCCGGACAGTGTGACCAGACCCCAAGGATGAGCTGTAAAACTCCAGACAAAACGAACAAAAAAATAAGGATGGGAAAAAGCAGAGATCTTCAATAATAATAACAATATAATAATAATAATAATAATAATAATAATAATAATAATAATAATATACCAATGAGAATTGCACCTGTGCCAACTCCCTGACCACGCTGAAGGGCTTGTGGTTTTCGTCTTTAAATAGCTAGCTTCACAAAGAAAGGGGAGCTCCTCTTTGTCGAGAGTCTGTTGCATTCTGAACCTCTCTGGTCTTCGGTGGTCTTTTTGGGGTTCCGAATTTGGGCACAACACTCTGTCAGGCGACAGGATATTAACCTTCTAGGCCGAGAGTTGGAAGGTTTTCAGGCTTGTTCCTCGCAGGCCCGCAGGACTCTCTCTCCTCCTGAGTCTGGCACAGGAGCCTCAGTTTGCCTGCTCCATCAAGGCCTCAAAAGGCCTGGGGAAGCGATGGTGTGGGAGAGTATGGGGTCTGCACCCACCAAGCTCTCCTAGGAACCTTGAAAAGACATTTTTCCCCCTTGGGTGATAAGTTCCGTGTGTGTTACAAACATATTTCAGGAGATGATTAAAAGGTATTCTGCTCATCCCCTTATTCCATAAGCCTACATCAGTGTCTGCTTGGGAAACACTGTTGTCTAGAACATTCCTAAGTCCTCCTGCCCCCGTTTCCAGAGTGCAGGGTTGACAGCCCTGTGCTAGGACTCCTGCCTTTCCAATCCAACTCTTGGTTCTTCCTTAGTCTCGGGACATAGCCATCTTAGAAGGCAGAAGAGGAAGAGAAATTCAGGAGATAGATTTGAGAAGGGAAGACGTGGGCGGAGCAGGAGGCTGTAGGCAATGGAGGCTCAGCGGAGTATGACCATGGAGGACAGGCTTAGTTAAGGATGTCCCACCTGCCTGCAGCTCCTGGCACTTAGGATTTTCTTACCTTTCTGCTGGGTTCTGCTCAGTCCTGGAATGCTCTAGAATCTAGAGTGTAGGAATCCCCCTACATGCTGAGGACAGCCCTACGCAAACCTGATAGTAAACCCGTTATAAAAAAGAGCTCACAAACTTCGTTGGCATCTGCAGTCTCAGTTCTGAACTTTATCTTGTTTCCCCCAGTGTCAATAAGACTGTCTATGGCATGAACTGTATGCGGCCAGTAACAAGCCAGGAAAGGCCCTACTACGGCAGGCGCCAATGCAAATCATGAGAGTGATCAGTCAAAGCTGCCAGACCAGACCATTTGGAAGAGCATTTAACACACTACAAATGCTCTCTGAAATTAACCCTGGTACCTGACCAGTGAGTGATTTAGTACCCACAACATGAATACAAAAGCTGTCAAGTAACATACAGTCTGAGAGGTATTTAACTACCATCAACTTTTCTTTCAATATCCAGATTTTTTGGGCATGGGGGAGCATGGGGAGAGGAAAACTGTGTGCTCACATAGAACATGGCTTAGTTCAAACCAGGGCTTCTCACTTAGGGCCAGAACAATGGCTTTAGCATAAATTCCAGAGATGCAAAATGGTTGTCAGCAGGGAGAGGAGAGGAATCCCCCTGATGAGGCACCTATGTCTCCTTAAGGCTATTTCTGGCTCTGGCTTTGCTGCCTCGTGGTTCTGTGGGTCTCAGCAGATCTGTTCGCAGTAAGAATGGCAGGTTTCTTTCACACTCCTGTGCCCAGTCAGAAGTGGCATATTCACAGGTGTCTTAGTTAGGTTTCTAATTCGATAAACACCACGACCAGAAACACCTTGGAGAAAAAGTTTTTTTTTTCAGCTTATACTTCTACATCACAGCCTATCATTTGAGGGAAATTAGGCTAGAACTCAACCAAGCCAGGGATCAAAGCAGAGGCCATGGAGGAACACTGCTTACTGCTTGATTCTGATGGCTTGATGTAGTCTTGACCCTTTTACAGGGTCCCAAAACAGGTATCCTGCATAGCAGATATTTGCATTAAGTTTGAAGACAGTAACAAGTTACTGTTATGAAGTAGCAATGAAAATAATTTTATACTTAGATTTGCATTTCTCTTATGGTTAGAATGTTGAGCAATTCTTTAAATGTCTTTAAGCCATTTCAAGTTCTTCTGTTGAGAATTCCCTATTTATCTCTGAACCCCATATTCTAATTGGATAATTTGGGCTTTTGGCCTCTACTTTCTTGAGTTCTCTTTATATTTTAGAGATCAGTCCTTTGTCATATATACAGTTTGTGAAGATCTTTTCCCATTCTGTAGCACGTTATTTTGTCTTACTGACCATGCTCTTTGCCTGAGAGAAGCTTCTCAGTTTGAGGAGGTCCCATTTGTTAATTGATGCTCTAAGTGTCTGTGCTACTGATGTTATAGTCAGGAAGTAGTCTCCTCTGCCAATACATTCAAGATTATTTAACACTTTCTTTTTTATCAGATTCAGTGTAACTGGGTTTATGTTGAGGTATTTGATTCATTTGGACTTGAGTTTTGTGCAGGGTGATAGATATGGATCTGTTTGCATTCTTCTACATACCACTGTCCAGTTATGCCAACACCATTTGGGGAGATACTATCTGTTTTACATTGGGTATTTTAAGCCTCTTTGTCAAAAATCAGGTGTTCATGGATGTGTGGATTAATGTCAGTTCTTCAAGGCTGTTTTTATGCCAGTACCAAGCTGTTTTTTGTTTTTTAGTTATTAGTGCAGCTCTATAGTATAGCTTGAAGTCAGGCCTGGTAATGAAAGGCTGCTTGTTAACACTGTAGAGAGAGAGATACTCAGAGCTTTGAGAAGTCATGAGAGGCACATGAGTCTCTACCTCAGAGCAAACCCATCAAAAAGTATGAAAATGAGTTGGGACTGATTACGTCTGAGTTCAAAATGAGTCAAGTTAGAACCGTTTATTTGGTGTACATTTTCTGATTTGTCCAGTAGATGTAACAAGGGAATTCAGATAAAGTTTGTGCTCAGCTCTCCCCAGACAGCTGTTATCCAGCCTACAGGGAGTAAGATCAACAGGAAGGGGGAAATGATGCACTGGAACACCACATTTCTGTGCTTCCCAATGGGAATTTATCACCTTTGACAGACACTAAAATTAAAAACTGAAGAGATACATTAAAAACCCCTTCTCCCTAATTCTATTCAAGATCTCTTTGGACAGAGTCCTCTCCAGCTATATCCATCTAGGTAAGTGGGTGCAGAATCTGAAGGTGCTCTGGTCCCAAGCAGGCTGTGGATGGAGAATCATTGGGGCTCAGGGAACTTTTCAACATCTGAAGAGGAGATGCTGAGGTCTGACATTTTCTCAGAACGAGGGACTGTGTGCTGCATGGACAATAAGGGTGTTGTTCTTAGGATATTTATTTCTTCAAACTCCTAAATCCATCCATTTTCCAAAAAATAATCAAAAGATCACTTTCTGTTTTATCACAAAAGTTGCACAGTGTATTTTTCTCATTTATCTTTTTCTATACATGGTCTCATATTATTAAGCAAAGCTTAAATTCACAGGTTACTATAATAACCTCACCTTTGTATTTATCTGGAAATATTACTGTAGGACATTACTTCCATGGTTTGAAAAATTAGGAGATTTGAATATTTATGAGGAAATGAGGTTGCAGATTCAAAGTCCCATGGAGGAAACCCTCGCTCTGGGATGCAGTTACTCCCTGTTCTTCTTTAGATACTAGAGTGTGAAGGTGTGATTAACCTGGGCTCTGCCCACTGGAATTTCTCAGCTGAGGGCCATGGTTGCCAGTGATGACATACCATGTTCATGTGAACATTTTGGTGTTTTTCCTTCTCTAAGTCCTAAGAGCAGGAACCCATGACTCCTGGGGCTTGGGAGAAACATTTGAAAAGCACTCTGGTATTGAGAATACATGGATTTAGGTTCTTTCTCTAGGCCTGATCTCTGTTCTTAGCTCTCAGAATTCCCCAAACTGTATCTTCTCATGGTATTAGGAACTTATAAGTAGAATTCTGTGTTCATATTACAAAAAGACCATCAAAGCTGCCAGACAAGAAACCTGTAACCCATGTCTCATCACCAGTCTATCAGGAAATTAACTTTCCTGTTAGGTTTCTGTGATGTGGCTCTTCTGGGACTTTCTGTTCCTTCACAGTAAATGTGCATTGTTTTCACTTGCTGTTTCTGGAGATAGTTTTGAGATACTGTGGCAGCCTCGCTGAAAGGGTAATATATTGTGTTATGGTACAATACACTCTGAGTAACTATAAAATTATTTCATCCTATATCCTTGATTTTCAGTTGATAATACTTTATTATGCTTCTGAGATTTTCTTTTTTACAATATCATATACCTTATACGTATGCGATAGTTCATTAAAGGAAATAATGAGTGGTACATGAAGTAGTCACTGAGTTTTTTCACTTGCTTTGGGCTAGCTTCTCTGAAGTTTGGAGAAGTCCCCTGCTCCCTGAAAGAGATGTAAGCTAAGGCTCCTATAGAGCCAATCCTTCAAAACTGGTCCTTTTCACTTAACTATGACCTTAGAATTGGATGGCACTAACTCTACTATAATTGTAGGTTTATTTAGCACCCTGGTTTTACATCCCAAAAAAGAAAAAAGTAAGAGTATATTTACACATATATGGGATTCTTGGGATCTTTTTACAGAGGCCATTCATCATGGCAGGAGATGAATGTCATAGATTAGATTCAGAGTCTCTTACAATTCAGAGAATGACCTAGATTTCAAACTCTCTGGAAAGACAATTCTGTTGTCTTTCACTGTTTTACTTATTTTTGTCTTTTAAGTTTTAGGCTTGGAAACAGCTGTTCAGTTATTAACAGAGCTACATTAACTGTTCCAGGCCACATGTATAAGGCACTGTATGAGAAATCCAGCAGCTGACATGTCTATAAAGATCAGATGTACCAGAAACACATCCATGTTTGGTGTGTATACAATATCCTCCTTCACACCTAGGGTCCTCTTGACAGAGGCACAGGACTGTTCACATGTTCCAGGCAGTGACTAGAGCTTGGCCTCAGAGTGCTCATACTACGAGGATATGTCAGAGGGTGGGTGAAATTTTATTCAGAGTTCAAACTGATAATTATTTGCTCCTGATATTTATTAAGAAGATTTGGGCTGGCAATGAAAGAACAAACTAAGGGGACAGTGAAATAAAATGACCTATGAGTGTGGAATGCAGGGGCACATTATCCTTGGGAAGGTCATCTTTCTGGATTTGTTCAATCTCCATTTAAATTCAGCCAAAAGGTAGAACTATGGTGTGTCTGTCAATCAAAATGATGTAGATTAAAATCAGGTAATATACAGAACAAACACATGGATTGGGGAAGGACATGTTTCTTGTAATATGAAAATGATTAATGTACAAGAAAGCTTATATTTTGAAGTATCCACACAATGGTACACAAATCCAGCCTTGCCCAGGAAGTATTAGGACCTTAGGGATGCTTTGAAGGGCTGTGGGTAGAACTGAGTTCTAATTGGATGATGTAGAATTGGAATGAATTGATGTCTTGTTGCTGGCTCATTGTTGTTTAGCATCTGTGAACACGGCAGTATTTGTGGTATTTGTGAACAGTTTTCTCTTTTTTTCCTCAGATTTTTGCTATTTGCTTTCTATCAACATACAATGAATAAAGCTAACATACTCCACAATAACACAATCATAAAAATCACCTTGTTCTCTGAAGTGAGTGTTGGGATCTCAGCTAACAGCATTCTTTTTGTCTTTCACCTCTGCATGCTCTTTGGTGGTCACAGACCTAAGCCCATTGATCTTTTCATTGATTTCTTATCTCTAATCCAACTAATGATGCTTATAACCATGGGCCTCATAGCTGTGGATATGTTTGTATCTTGGGGGAGTTGGGATTCCACCATATGCCAATCCCTAATCTATTTGCACAGGGTTTTGAGGGGCCTCTCTCTTTGTGCTACCTGCCTGCTGAATGTCCTCTGGACTATCACTCTCAGCCCCAGAAGCTCCTGTTTCTTTAAGTTCAAATATAAATCTCCCTATCACATTTTATGTGCCCTTATTTTCTTATGTATCCTCTATATGTTTTTTAGCAGTCACCTTTTAGTATCAATCAGTACTACCCCTAATTTGACCTCAGACCGTTTTATGTATGTTACTCAGTCTTGCTCACTTCTACCTATGAGCTACTCCAGACAAAGTAGATTTGTTACACTGCTAATCTTAAGGGAAGTCTTCCTGATCAGTCTTATGGTCCTCTCCAGTGGGTACATGGTGGCTTTCCTGTGCAGGCACAAGAAGCAGACCCAGCATCTGCACATCAGGCTTTCTCCAAAAGCATCTCCAGAGCAAAAGGCCATTCGGACCATCCTGCTGCTCTTGAGCTTCTTTGTGGTTTTCTACATTTTGGACACTGTTATCTTCCACACAAGATTGAAGTTCAAAGATGGCTCAGTATTATACTGTATCCAGATTCTCGTGAGCCATAGCTATGCCACAGTCAGTCCCTTTGTGTTTATTAGTACTGAGAAGCGTATAATTAACTTTTTGAGATCAATGTGTGGAAGGAAATAAAATATTTGATTATTAAGTGATGATCTCTTAATATAAGCAACATGCTGTCATCAGAACTGTGACTTGTGACATAGTGGAGACATTCTGTTGTTTCAATTAAAATGTGGAATCATTCATTTTCTGTTGAATCTGTTTACTATGTGTGAATGGCAGAGTCTATAAAAACCTTAAATTGCATGGCCCTCATTAATCACATGAATTTTATACTTCTCAGGGGATTTTCCAAGGAGAGCTGATTCTTACTTGACCTGGGTTAAGCACATAGCTTTTAATTTTTTCATATTACTTCTTAAGTTATAACTGTTTTCCTGTTTGTGACCATTTGTATGTATGTGTGTCCATATGTCTGTGTGTGTTTCTGTGTGTATACATGGGTGCAGATGTCCATGGCCCATAGACATCATATATCTTGGAGCTAGAATTGTGGACAGTTGTGGGCCATCCAGTGTGGGTGACAATAATTGGACTTGAGTCTTTTAGGGAGCAGTATACTTAAACTGCTGAGCCAACTCTATGGCACAGTCATTACTTTGAATATGTGGGAGCTTATGACATTTTCAATAATTTAATTGCTGCAGTTGCTTATATTTTGGAAAACTACACAATAAGATATTGTTTTGAGAATAAATTTTCTTTTTAGCTACTTCTTTTTTTATTAGTATTTTAGTAATATATAATTCCAATATACCACTTTCTTTAATAGCTAGTTTATCTGAACAAAGGACAATAACAAAGCAAAAACCAACAAGAAAAACATAGAAACATTGAATTTAATTAACATCATACATTAGATATTCTTTCTTTGTTTTTAAATTGATGATTAGCAATTTATTAAATAGACATAATGCATTTTACATATCCATTAACATGATGAAAGAAATCTGGATTCTTTCTATCTATTAACAATGATGAATAATACATTTATACAAGTTTTTGTTTGAAAAAAATGCTTTGTACCTTTAATTGTTAGTAGAACTGTATTTCTTCAGAGATGTATCTATCATTGTTATTCTTTCCTCTGTGATAAGGATTTAATATATATATACATATATATACTTATCTAGTGTTTTTTGTTTCTTTAATGTAATTTGTCTTTTTTATTAAATTCAAGGGCATTTTATCTATGAATATCTATGGACAGAAGTTTAAATCACTTTAGTTTTTTTTTTTTTTTTTTTTTCTTTTCCAAACTTTTATTTGTGCACATTCAATTTAAAAAGATAACTTTTACAGGTTCTTTGGTGCCCATATTCAGCATACAAAAATGTAAAAGACTATTCACAAATAAAACACATTAGCTCAAACTGGAAAAATAACGACAACAATAAAACAATTTTTTTTAAGGTAGTGCACACTGTGACAGCTCTGCCTGCGGGGA
>PVIH01026677.1:0-18327 GCA_004025045.1 Sigmodon hispidus | reverse complement strand
CCCCACTAGAAAAGAGAAATCTGGAAATATGTATCTGACATTTCCTGAACTTCACCCCATGTTTCTTTCCATTTTACTGATTCTCACATAGTTCTTTTGACTTTAATAGATAAAACCACCTTCTTTGTATTAGAAATGAGGAACACCAAATCTCAGGGATGCCTTCTTGATTCCTGACACAGGGCTACTGAGCCATTTACTTTCTTTATACTTAATCTGGAATCATCTAGTTCTTTGTGAGGATTAAGACAGGGTCTGACTTTGTTGCCTGTCCTGGCTTCAAACTATATAGTCTTGTTTCAAATACAGAACCTTCCTGCTTCATTGATATAATTCCAGGCAATCGACATCACACCAAACTTCTCATATTTTTACAGTTAATTTTTGACTACTTTTAAAGATCAGTTCCCGACAGCTTTACTACATCAATGAAATCTTCTTGTCTATAGACAAGCTGATGAAGACACTAGACCTTCAACAAAGCCTTTTGAATAAACAAAGTACTGCCAACGTGGTGATTTTAGTTCTTAACTATGATTCATAGGTGTTACTCATCCTTATACAAACAAGATCCAGTCTGTGAACCCGTGGGCAGCAGGTACGATCTCTACAGGAGATGTGTCCTCACCTGGCTCCTCTGTCTGTATTCCTCCTCCTTCTTGGCTCCTTCATTTGCTGCCAATGTCTCTAGCTCTGCCTGTGTCTCTGTGTCCCTGTGTCTCTGTGTGCCTCTATCTCTGCATCTACCTCTCTCTCTCTCTGAATGTGTGCCCTCTTTGTCCACTCCAGTTATCCTTGGTCATATATCTGTCTGCACTGCCAGATCTATTGAAAATTCAGTCAGCTAGTGACTCCAGTTGCAGCTGCCGTACCAGATGTGGTGTACCCACTTGAGCAGATTAACACATCTCCTGGTACATGGTACGCAGCTAATGATTCAGCAAATGCTTATTTTGGTACCTTTCCAGAAGGTCCCCCAGAAGCACTGCTTCACTCTAAAGATATTATAATGCCTGTGTTCATTAAACCTCTTTGTTGTATGATATTTTGTTTATGTTCTGACAATACAGCATGCCTGACCATCAGAGGCTGAAGCTAGCCACTAGTTAACCATAGAGGCCAAGTGGGGTGGCACAAGCCCTTAATCCCAGAACTTGGGATGCTCAGGCCCTTAATCCCAGCACAGTTGGGAGTGGAAACAGAAATATAAGGCAGGTGGAGACAGCATCTCAGCCCCCTTTTGGCCTGAGGATTCATAAAGGTAAGAAGTCTCTAGTGACTGCTGCTCTGTTTCGCTGATTTTCCAGCTTTCACCCTGATATCTGACTCTTGATTTTTATTGATAAGACTAACTAGATTAATGCTTTACTTCTTCTCATTAAACAGTGTAAGTTTCTCTATTCTATTATCCCCATTCTGTACTGGAGACTAGCAAGAGTTGGTGAAGGCAGGGCTTTATTCAAGTTCATATTAGTAATACCTGAGACAGCTAACTTTAAACCTAGGCTTCTGGGAACACTTGTGTCCTTTTTGTTACAACTATTTACAATTCTTAAAAATGATATTTTAAAAACGATCTTAGAGGGCCAGTGTTGGTGGCAAATGCCTCTACTTTTTTTTCTTGTTTCCTTCTAACCTTTAAACTGAAATGTTCTGAAACCCTTTGAATATCAAGCAAATGCACCTTTTTCATCTCTGAGTCCTTAGATCATAGTGTCATGCCTGATGCTTGGCTTCTCAGCAAAACTTTAGTAAGTGCTAATTCCCCCCAACGTTGATCAAAACCTGCTTTCAGAAGGAATTTGAATTAAAATCTATGTATATACAGAGAGGGACACACACACACACACACACACACACACACACACAGAGAGAGAGAGAGAGAGAGAGAGAGAGAGAGAGAGAGAGAGAGAGAGAGAGAGAACATGTCTAGCTACATGTGGAGATCAGAGGTCAATATCAGGTGTAATTTCTTAGGAGCCATCCACTCTTTATTTGAGAACTTACAGATCCCCAATTAAATTAGACTGTCTGGCCAAGAAGTCCCAGGGATCCTCCTGTCTCTACCCTTCCAGTGTTGGGGCTGCACACGTTCCAGGAAACTCAGCCATTTATATAGCTGCCCAGGTGTTCATGTTTGTGTGGTAAACACATTAGGGACTGAGGTGTCTCCTCAGCTTTCTAAAAGAAACTTTTCTTCTAAGGAATATACCAGATGTATTGGTGTTGATGTGGTGGACCTGACCATGTGACTTTTATGCCCTGGACTATTTTATGGGAGGAAGAACTTCGGGCTAGAAAAATGCTTACAAGCTCAAAGCTTAATGAGCTGTTCTGTGGGAGCTTGGGAGATAAAAATGAGAGAAGTGCAGACTCCAGAGGCCTGGATTGTGAGATTTCAAAGGGAAGAAGAGACCCTATCGGGAGCATTTGTGTGATATATTTGAATTACGCATCTGTGGAAATGAAATCTTTGCTTTATTGGGACAATGAAAGCCGGTTAAGTGTTGCTAAAAAAGTCATCTATGACTAATAAGGACCAGCATCACTGAGGTAAAATCCTTTGGGAACTACTTCCTTGGGTCAGCATCCACAAGCTGTGATGTTGGGGCCAGAAGCCTGTGTCTCAAGCTAGCAGTAGGACTTGGTGAACAATGTGTGAGGGTCTCCAATATGGTACTGGCTTCGAAGGTATGTAGAAGTCATGGAGAGAAACTGGGGCTTGGCACTGTGTGGCAGGTTCAGAGTGGCCAGAGAGTCATGGATGAAGATTCAACTTTATCTGTTGTAGAAACCCCAGGATTGAAGCTGTCATGAAGATAATCTGAAGCTTGGCACCATGTAATAAGACTGACCTGTAAAGAGGCCAGGAGGCCATTGGTGAAGGTGACTCTTCAGTTGCGGCACAGACAGGAGCCTATTGGAGATGCCATAACTATGAGACAACCACCAAGGACAGTGATAAGTGTGGAGTGGAGCTGGCTTGAGCCTACTAGACAAGTCTTGTGCACTGTGGATGGAATAGCTGGAGGAGTAGACCTAGTCAAACCTTTTAGATTCCTGAAGATCATGAATGAGTCCCAGACATTGGACACCAAGCTATTTATACTGTTGAATTATGGTTTTACTTTGATTTATAACTGTGTTCTGGTTCTTTCCTCTTGGAATAAGAAGACATATAACTTTCTTTTGAATTTACAGCCTACTGTTAAGTTCACAGGAGCCCACAGTTAAGAATCTTTGGACTTTTATGGAGAGATTGTACTTTTACAGTATTGTTTTTTGTTTTGTTTTGTTTTGTTTTTGGTTTTTGGACACAGAGTTTCTCTGTGTTGCCCTTGCTGTAGTGGGATTATTCTGGTAATGTAAATATTTGTCCCACCTATGGGTTTAATAAAAGCTGATTGGCCAAAGGCAAACAGGAAGTGTGGGTGGGGCTACCAGGCTAAGAAAACTCAGGAACATCTCAGAACAGACACAGATGCCAGAGCCATCAGAGCTGCCAGGAGATGAAGAGGAAATGCTGCTCTGAGAAAAGATATTGAGCCGCATGGGTGAACAAGATGGGTTAGATTGAGAGCAAGTGCTAGCAAATTATATGCCTGGTCCCTAGGTCAATCAGCGTAAAAACAGTTCAAGCGTCTGTGTGATTCTGTGGGACTGTGGGTCCAAACCTCTGGTCCATGTCGGAAAGTATGGGCCAGAACCATTGACAACACCTTGCTGTCATGGAACTCACTCTGTAGACCAGACTAACCTCAAACTCACAAAGATTTGCCTGCCTCTGTCTCCTGAGTACTGGGATCAAAGATGCGCACCACCACCACCTGACCAGTATTGAAAATTTTAAAGACTGATGGACCTTTAAAGTTGAACTATAGGGGCTGGAGAGATGGCTCGATGATTAAGAGCACTGGATGCTCTTCTAAAAGTCCTGAGTTCAAATCTCAACAACCACAAGGGAGCTCCTAACCTGATGCCTTCTTCTGGTCTGCAGGAATACATGCAGACAGAGCACCTGTATACAGAAAAGATAATTAAAAAGTAAAGTTGATCTATATTTTGTTTTGTGATATTAACATGAGATCCTGATAAAAAGGAAAGGCCATGGCTTAATTTGTGTGTCAAGTTGTCAGAGAGTGAAGTGTTCAGGTTAATTTTGTTGTTGCCTTTATACATCTGAAAAGAGTAAATCTCAATTGAAGGGTTGCCTTAATTGGATTGAGCTCTAGGATATTTTCTTGACTGATAATTAATGCAAGAGTCCAGTCCATGGTGGGTGGTGCCAACCCTGGAGAGGTGGTCTTAAGTTGTATATAAAATGCAAGCTAAACAAACCGTGAGGAACAAGCCAGTAAGCAGCCATGGCTCCTGTCTCCAGGTTCATGCCTTGAATTCCTTCCCTGATTTTCCATCATAATGGACTACAAATTGC
This sequence comes from Sigmodon hispidus, assembly GCA_004025045.1. Classification (NCBI taxonomy): domain Eukaryota; kingdom Metazoa; phylum Chordata; class Mammalia; order Rodentia; family Cricetidae; genus Sigmodon; species Sigmodon hispidus. Next base: position 13,892 of record PVIH01026677.1, on the reverse strand, counting down.
AAGATGAAATAAACTTTTTTCTCAATGAGTTGCTGTATCACAGCAATAGAAATTAAAGTAGAACAGAAATGTTAAAGAAAATATAGGTCCTAAATTTAGTGTATTGTGTAGTCCTTAAAATATTCCTTGAAATAATTTATTAGACACATGATACTTTCTCTCTTCTATTTGGGCCTCCATTAGCATTCAGCCATAATGACTAATGAGCCAAAATAGAAGCTACTAAATCTGTCTGCAAAAGAGCATGGGAAAATGAATGAAAATATATAAAAGGTGAGTTTTGACTAGCTGCTAAGAAGTATATATTTATTAGGGTTGCAAAAGTTAAAAGGTATCTTCATTACAGGAGATGGTTGGAAAGCATGCTGCTGCTGCTGCTGTAGTTGTTGGTGGGACCTGGGGGAATGGGGTCCATAGATGAGGCAGACTAAAGTCTCATGCAGTAGACAACTTTATTTAGAGCATCAAACAATTTATACTCTGAGGGTTAAGAAGAGTCACCTGAGTAAAGTGTACAATCACAAGGACAAGCTGCATGTGGCAAAAACATGTTTTTCCATAGCGGCCTATGAATACCAACAGCGGAAATAAACTTACCCCTGTCTGCTACACGTGAGAGGGCCACCAAAGCATAGTCCAAGAACACTTCATGTTTTTGAAGAAACAGGTTACAAGATCCTTGTCTTGTTTTTATTTTTTATTTTTTATTTTTTTGGAGTTTTCTTACAAGCACTCAGAGTTCTCACATGACTCCATTCTTGGCTGTGTTTTGGCAGCATGCTTCTAAAGAAATTGTTGTAGTTTTACATGTAAATTTCAGCATTTTTGAAAAAAATTCAGAAAGTTGTGTAATCATTGCTACTATCTAACTCTAGGAGGTTTTTATCATTTGCAAATGAAACCCTATATTCATTATCAGTCATAACCTATTACCCCTTCTCAAACCAGTTCTTGACCATAGTGAAACTATTTTCTGTCTTTATGTGTTCAATTTATTCTGAATATTTCAAATAAACAGAACAAAAGATTTCATGGCTTTTATTTCTGGCATCTTTTACTTTGTATACTGTTTTCTTTCTTTCTTCCTTTCCTTTTTTCCTTCCTTCCTTCCTAACTTCTATGTTTTTTTTTTTTTTTAATCAGGGTCATGAAATGTAGTCAAGACTGACATTGAATTCACTGTGCTAGGTGAGTCTGCACTTGAAATTGCCATTCTCCTGCCTCAGCTTCCCAAGTGCTAGGAATATACACGGTCACTATTGTGACCATCTTTGTATAATGCTTTCAAGTTTTGGCCATGCTTATTAGTACTCCATTCTTTATTAAAATTGAAATATTCCATTACATTGCAATTTTATGCCAAAATTTTCTTATTAATATTATCTTTCATTTGGTCAGTCATAATTGTACATATTTATGGGCACCATGTGATGCTTTAGTCTGTGAGCACAATATAAAATGGCTAAATAAATCTAAGATTTTCATTAATTTGTGGCTAAATCATAATTGCCAATGATTTAGCATTTACCTACCTATCTCTTTTATGATATTTTTGAAATTTACATGAGACATTATATTTACTATAGTTAGTAATTTATTTCTCTTTTTCTAGAACTTTGTACCCTTGGTTGTTGTAGAATATTATTTTATGGTGTGTTACTTTTGTTTATGTTGCATTTGTCTAACTCTGTGAAGCTGTGTTACTTTGCCTGTCAGAAACAGCTTAAAACACTGATGGTCTAATAAAGAGCTGAATGGCCAATAGTAAGGCAGGAGAAAGGACAGGAAAGGCTGATAGGCAGAAAGAATACATAGCAGGAGAAATTTGGGACGGGAAATAAATAGCCAGAGAAGGAGGATGATGCTAGGGATCAGCCAACCAGCTACATAGCCAACTATGGAGTTATAGTGAAAGTACGATTATAAAGTAAGAAAAGGAAAAAGCACAGAGGCAAAAGGTAGAAGGGATAATTTAAGAAAAGCTGGCAAGAAACAAGCCAAGCTAAGGCCAAGCATTTATAACTAATATAAGACTCTGTGTGTGTTTAGAGCTGGGTGGTGAGCCACCTAAAAGAATAAAAAACAAAATTAATAACACTTGGTCAATGACTTCTTATGCCCTCTTCTTTTTAAAATTATGGCTTTTATAATAGGAATTAGGCAGTGTCTCATTTGTGGTTGTGTGTGTGCGAGCCTGTGTGTGCGAGCCTGTGTGTGCACGTGTTTGTATGCATGTGTATTATTGTGTATATATATGTAGATGTGCATTGTGTGGTTGTGTGTGTATTCATACATGTATGTGTGTATGTGCATATGTGTGGTTGCATGTGTGTATGTGTTTGTGCTTATATGTATATGTGTCTGTATGTTTGTCTCTGTGGTTGTGTGCATGTGTGTGTAAGTGTATGTACATGAGTGTGCATGTATGTGTGTATGCATACATATACATATATGTGTATATATGTGTGTATATGTGCATGTGTGTGCATGTGCATGTGTGCATGGTGCATGTTTATGTGCATATGTTTATGTGCATGTGAGTGTATGTACTTGTGTGTGGTTTTATGTGTATGTGAGCTTGTGTGGTTGTGTGTGCATATGTGTATCTGTGTTTGCTAAAGATAAAGTACAGGGCCTTGAACAAATTTGTCAAGCCATCCTACTACTGAGTTAAATGCTCAGCTCGTTTGAGTTTTGACTTACATTTCTCCAATCACTAGTAATGCAAAATACTTTTTGATGTGTTTGCTGGATATGTTGAGAAATATTTATGCATGTCTCTGGCTTTCATCACCTCTGCTACAACCTGTCTGGCAACTAAACTACCACCCATGCTGCATGGTTTAGGGATCCACAGCTGGCTCAGAATTCCTAGGGCTTTGTATCAGTGACTGACAGCCTCTCTATTTCTTGTCCCACTTTTAAACTCAGGATTGATTAGAAAAGAACAAATCTCTTGACCCAGCCAATCACAGAGGGGGCCTGGTTTTGAGTAGCTGCCTTCAATTTCTTCTATTTTCTTCAATAGCCTCTAATCAGGACACATTTAAAATTATCCCCCACCCCTAATCCACGCTAAAGCTCTTTCACCCCCTGCCTGGCATTATCTGCTAAATCAAAGTGATATTGTCTGTTTTCCTTGCAACATATAGCAAATTCTGAACAAAGAGCCTATTTTTTTTCATTTGTGGGTTTTGTTCATTTTCACAGTGGATTACCAGATAAAATACACACCTTTCCATTTAGGTATATTGCTTGTTTAAATTTAAATTTCAGAGAAACAATAAGTAATTTGTTATCAGGGGTGTATCCCAACTATTATATAACTAATATTTGCCTAACTGGAGCCCCGTGCACTTGTAAAGCTTTAGACTAACACCGAATTTGCCAGCAGAGGTGCAGTGGCTTTTCTAACACCAGGCAGACAGCTGGATAATTTGGAGCAACTGAGCCCTCTGGCTTGTAAAGTGCCAATGAAACTATATTGCTGTTTTGTTGTGTTGTATTCTTGTAGCAGGCTAGAGATTATCCTCTGATCAATACGTGCTTTCATTTACCTTTACTAAGCTGTGGGACTTTCAAATTATTGTTTGGGTTTTAGCTGCAGACAATACAAGGCATTTCATTCTAAACGCCCTTTGCTCCTTGCAAGTTAATTAAAGGCACTTCAATGGTCTCTGCTGCCAGTTTCCTCTGATCTTCATTTGAGTAATGTTAATTTAGTCCCCAGGGCCTCTGGAGATTCATGCAGGCTTCAATTCTGTTTTATTTTTGTCTTGACCAGATGGCTCCAGGTTCCTGTGATTGCACCAATGTCTTTTGGATTATTCTGTTTATCTTTCCCAGTGCCCAAGGTTAGGGTTGATTCTTATGAGACACATTTGTCATCAACATAAGCCATTTACCTCCACTGCTGCTTGGACATCATAACCTAAGCTATTAGATGTGATAGATGTTTTTCTAAACTCTGTGTCAGAAACTGGTAGATGGTTGGTTTGTTTTTCCACCTTTCAGAAGCTATAGTCATTGGAAAGGCTAGTAGTTAGCAGGACGAACAGAGATGAAGGAGCTCTCTCCAGGAGCGCTGAAAAGCCTCGCTGGGTTTATCTCTCCTTTTTAAGAGAGTGGTCATGAACAATATAAACCAAATATCTTCAATAAAGGTAATAAACATGCACAGAAACATATGATGTTTGAAGGAACTATACATCAAAACCAACAAAAGCGATATTTCACTGTGAGATTTTGGAATTAGATTAGCACAGAGGGTCATGTTTATGTTAAAACAGCACCTGCTGTTCTGACACAGTGGACACTCTCATATTCATCAAGGCTAAAGTGTAATACACTCTGGGTAGTCAGTTTGGAAGCTTTGAAAAAATGTGCTTGAAGTTACACTCTACAGAGGCCTGTGATATTTGGATTTGGACATATAGAGGGAGAGAGGTCCCCTTAGCTCCCTTCATTCTCATATGTGCTTTTTAGGCTGGATCTAGAGAGCCAATTACTAACAAGCATGATCAGTAAGTGGAAAGCTGTACATGTACATGTGATCTCTACACAGGTGATATTCAATGAAATGAGCAAAGTCAGATGCTTTTCTTTTTAGAGAAAGAGCAACAGTTTTGAAGAAATGAGAGGATGAGTGGATCTCTGGACTAGGGCAGGACTTTCTAGGGCTGTCTAGACTCCAGTGACTAGAGGCTGATGGGAAAGTGAGAGAGATAGTGGAAGATAAGGGCGGGACCAATAAGATAACTTATTTAGGGTCATTCTGGCCCAAAGTTCGTGAGTTGGTGACTAAAACCGTTTTCTTGACTCAGTAGGGGAGGGCGCTATTTTGGAATTAATCTTTATGGTTTCCTGTATGCAGCAAAGGCAAAGCCAAATGGTTTTCTTGACAGAGAAATTAAGTGATTTGGGCTTAAAATAATCACTGTATTAGCATGCAAATTTGGTATATATATATTTTTAAAATTCCTACTTTTGACCCAGTCACTTTATTTTTTTTATTTTTTATTTTTTTAACTTTATTTATTTATTTGCCTTGGTGTTTGCCTGGAACTGGAACTACAGACAGTTGCTAGCTGCCATGTGGGTGCTGGGAATCGAACCCGGGTCCTCTGGAAGAGCAGACTGTGCTCTTAACCTCTGAGCCATCTCTCCAGCCCCCAAATTTGGTATATTTTAAGATGGTATGTTCTCGGTTTCTTCACACGTGTGTGTCCATATACACGTCAATATACATATAATTCAGAAATGAAAAACTATCATTTGGGAGGGATTTCAGTTACCCAACCTCCCAACAAACAACACCCACCAAACTATAAAGATGCTCTGTTAATTCAGGCACTCAGAATGCTTGTTTTGATTCCTAGATCAGCTCCTTTCCTGACCTGCTCATGCAATGCAGAATCCCAGGGGACTCAAATAGGGACCACTGACTGCCCTTCATCTTGGAGAACTGCAATCAAAAATTTATGAGGCTGGGGCTGTAGCTGTGATACATGTTCTATGTTCCATTGCTAGGGCCTCAGTGCCAAAGGAAAAAAAAAATGCTAACTGCTGGGATCCAATTAGCCTATACTGTGGGCCTTCTTTGGCTGGCCCCAGGGAATGAAAAGTGAGACAGCATGCTTGTCTTGTTGGCTAGTTGTAAGGTTTTGCCTACAAAAAGAATGTAGTTAAAGGTAAAACATGCAATCTAGTGGTGGGCAAATTGAACCTGGGTAGCATCTGTTGCTGACTTGATCTGGAGCTTGAAAATTGAGAACTGCTAAAATAGGCCAGTGTACTTTGTGTATCTTTGACTGTGGTATGGTGATATATTTTATATCAGTCTGAAATATCAGAGAACAGATCCACCCACAGTCATTCCAGGCAGATCTCTGTGAGTTCAAGGCCAGCCTGGTCTACAAAGCAAGTTCCACAACAGTTAGGGCTGTTACAAAACCCCGTCTCAAAAACTAAAACAAACAAACAAAAAGCCAAAAAAAAAAAAAAACAAAACAAAACCAAAAAACAAAAGTGAAACAAAAACAAACAAAAAAGACTGGAGAGGTGGCTCTGTCCTCTGATATTCCTGGCTGGAGTTAGAGTACAGGAAAAGGAGTGTGGTTCCACTGAAGTGAGGATGGAACTGAAGCCATTGCCCAGGGAACATAGCACTGAGCTACAGCCCCAGCCTCATACATTTTTGATTGGACTTCTCCAGTCAGTCAGTGCTATCGGAGCCCACTGGAACTCTGCATTTCATGAGTAGGTCAGGAAAGGAATTGATGTAGAAATCCAAGTGAAGATACAAAAAGTAGAGAATAGAGGGAGCAAGGAATGTCTAGGGCAGTGTTTTGACACACAGTTGCAAGACAGATAACTGAAATTATAGTAACCGCTCTACTATATATAGCATGCCGTATTTTATGTGCATTTGTGTTTTACCATGAGTTTTAGATTCTATGGAACTGGAGTTGCAGACAGTTGTTAGCTGCCATGTGGGTGCTGGGAATTGAACCTGGGTTCTCTAGAAAAGCAGCCAGTGCTCTTAACCACTGAGCCATCTCTCCAGCCCTGTGGCCTACCTTATAGTGGCACCATGTTTAGTGCTTTTCATGTATTGTCATCTTTAAAACACCTATGTTTTTTGAGGTTTATACCATTTCTGTTTTTCCGATGAGGAAACTGAGGTACAGAGAATTTTCGTGGCCAATGAAAAGGCAGAAGCTATTAGGATTGAGCTTAGAAGGATGGGACTCTCCACAAGTGCTGAGGAGTTCCTCTCTACTTCTGAAAGGATGTGGCCATGAAAACTATAAACAGACGATCATTAAGTTAGTAAACATAGAAGGGATGTTTGGGGTGGGTATTTCCCTGACATAGACTCTGAGCATCTCTGTCGGGGCAGCAGAAGGTAGCCAAAGGGTACAAAATATGTGATGGGTTAACTCTGTTCCTCACATTTAACATCTTCACCCTCTTTTGCCTTTCTGTGGTGGTGCAAATGATGAAGTCCCACCATAGCAACATTCTACAAGTATTGCTTCATGCATTGCAATATTCATCTGGACTACTATTTCCTTAAGGTAAGGGACTTTATCTGGCTTTTCTTTTCTTTTTCTTTTTTTGATGATTTTGTACAAAACCAGAATAGGTCAGTGGATTTTTGAAAAAGTTGATGTGTATGGATGTCTTTTCTTCATGTATTTGTGTACACCATGTGCATGCCTGTTAGCTGAGCAAGTCAGAAGAGGGCTTCAGAGCTCCTGAAACTGGAGTTATGCATGGTTGTGAGCCACCATATGAGGGCTGGAAATCAAACTCAAAGACCTCTGCAAGAGCAACAAGTACTCTTAGATGCTGAGACCTCTAGCTCCCAACTTTAAAAAATACTTTTATATAGGGCTGGAGAGATGGCTCAACTGTTAAAGGCTAGGCTCACAACCAAAAATAATTTTATATGTATATATACTTTGTCTCCAAGTATATCTGTGTATCACATTTTTGGCTGGTTCCTATGGAGACTAAAACAGGGCATTAGATCCCCATGAACTGGAGTTACAGACACTTATAAACCATATGAGTGCTGGGAATCAAACCTGGCTCCCCTGGAAGAGCATCCAGTACTCTTTTTTTTTTAATGTACAGTCATTTATTAAACATCTGCAGTTTCCCATGATGACTCTGAAGGGTAAATCATGACTTGTTAAAACCAAACTGCTTCATTACATCAAGATATTTTTTATAATGTCCCAGTTCAGAATGCACATTAGTTGACTGTCTCTGAACCCTTAAAAATTGTTGCTCACATTCACTTTGAAATAATTAAAAAGCAAAGCCTATTGACCAGACAACAAAATTAAAACTAAGTTTCAGTTAGGCCTTCCTGATCTACAACTAATGACAACTTCTACAGAAACTTCCAAATTACCAGTACTGTATTTTATACTCTCTCTTTCTTCCTCCTTTTCTCTCTCAAACCTTCCCTCTCTCCTCCCATCACTCTTTCCTCTTTAATATAATCTAAGTATATACTTCTAATATGAATCAATATCCATTTTCTTCAATCAGTTGTAAATCACAGATCTTGAAAAACAGTTTTCAGTGGAGATCATACCAAGTCTCTAATAACAATTAGACATTGAATTTTGCCCTGGAAATTTAAATAGTTAATGGTTCTAGCTATTTAATGGATAAGATAATCTCCCTGTGAAGGACAGCTTATTCAGAAAAGTCTGGGCTGTGTTTCAGCAAATTCTTAAGATGCATTAATATTTTTAATATATAAAAGTTAGATAAAAGTAATGTGAAAACTGTATATAAAACTTTAAGCAATTTGTTTAAATTTTTTTCTTTGTGAGTCTGCATTCTTTTTTTTTTTTGTATTTAACAAAAGAACAGTTCATCCAGTACTCTTAACTGCTGAGCCATCATTCCAGATTTTGACTTTGTTTATTAAAAATTAGAGAAGTAAAGGAGAGATGTATAGTCATATTTGTAAACAGTAAATTTTGCTTTCCTTTGGTTGATCAACTGGTGATTGGCAAAGGGTCAAGTACGCTGTCTTACTTGGGCATCACTTAAGACCAAAGTGTGTGTGTGTGTATTCTTCAGAAAAACCTTTGCAGTTTAACTCTGAGCAGTGTATGCCAGGCAGTTTGTGGTCTCTGATGGTCACTGCCTTTAGTTACCACCTATGCTAGATCTGCATCACCTGTCTCCCCAGAAAATATCATCCACTGCCTCTCAGGCACTGAGTGAGCATGTCTGCCTATGATGGCTTTCCTTTCCTTCAGATTCTGATCATGACTTTACCTGTCATGGGATTGTGCTGTGCAGCAACATATCACCTGGATATTAGGTGATAGAAGAGGTTAAAAAGTCAATGAAATTAATAATAACAAGAAATAGTGGAACTCACTTCAGATTCAATTCCTTAGTTTTCCTAAGTTCAACAAGAACAATAAGTCATTGATTTAGTTTGGTCAATATTAAATAAGTAGGTAGCTTTAAAATTGATTGATTGATTGATTGTCCCACTTCTACTGAAGCATTTATTCAGGGGTATAAAGATGCATGATCCATTACCCAGATGTCATTTTGGTTGGTGAACAAATAAATATTGTATCTGATTGTCTACTGCTTGTTTATTGTGCTTCTTTTTTTCTTTTCTCTCTTTTCTCCATCTCCTTATCTCCTCCCCAGCAAGGGCAGGAGGTCCTAAGGTCCCTAGGTGGCTTAGGTCAGCATCCACTCCAGGCAGATCTGCTTTCCTCATCCCAACATCAAGACTGGGTCACATGTTCCTCTGAAGGGAATGGACTCCAAGGTGCCAGTCCAAGGTGTTTTAGATCCCAAGATGTTCAGTGGTTGGGGTTTGAAGCTTGGACATGTTTTGCTTTTTGTTTAGAGTCCATTAATGAGTGAGTACATCCCCTGCTTATCTTTTGTGGTTTGTGATACCTTGCTCAGGAGGATATTCTCCAAATCCATTCATTTGCCTGCAAATTTTAGGATATAATTTTTTCTTACTGCTGAGTAATACTCCATTGTGTAGATGTGCCACAGCTTGTTAATCCATTCCTAAGTTGATGGGCATCTAGGTTGTTTCCAGGTTCTTGCTATTACAAATAATGCTGCTATGAACATAGTTGAGCTCATGCTTTTGGAGTGCAAATGTGCATCTTTAGGGTATATATGCCCAGTAGTGGTATTGCTGGATCCTTGAGGATATTGATTCTCAGTTTTCTGAGAAACCGCCATACTGCATTCCAGACTGGCTGAACAAGCTTACCCTTCCATCAACATTGGAGGAATGTTCCCCTTGTTCCGCAACCTCTCCAGAATTGTCTGTGTCTTTTAATCTTAGCCATTCTGACAGGTATAAGGTGGTATCTCAAAGTTGTTTTGATTTGCTTTTCCTTCAGTGATGCTCCCTGGTTTATGGGGGTGGTGGTGTGATATAGAAGTATAGCTGTCCCATTTAAGGCCTAATGCTTGTTAGTAATTTATTTTCAGCACCTTGACCTTTGAGTCTCTTCATTAACTGTTTTTTTTTTTTTTTTTTTTTTAAAAAAAGAGATTTTCTGGCCCAGGTTGAGAACTGAAGTAGTCTATGGGCATAAAGTTTGATACTGTGCCATTTAAGAAAAAAAATGGTAGTGTGTTTCTCCCTTGGACCCATGTTTTTCCAAGCCATGGACCTTAACCAGGTTCATTGTATCAGGCATATAATCCCTCCCACAAAGTAGATCTAAAATCAAATCATAAAATAGTTGGCTATCTCTAAAATTGTTCTGCCACTATTGTGTTAATGGGTATATCTCACCTGCTGGGTCAGTATCGTAGCAACGTACAGCTCAGAGCTGGATGAGATTATCGATGAATTTTCTCTCCCAGTAGTCTACATAGCTAACACCTTGAGACACTATGAATGCTAGCTAACAGGGAGAAAGTTTCTAGCTCAGTACCATGTCCATTTCTGTGTTCTATGGCCAAAATGTGTGGTGTTTTCAGCAACCAGACCTTGCCATTTAGTTCTGGTGGCAACAGTCTGTATCCTTTTGGAAGGCGTCTGAGACCTGTACCAAAAAACAAATCCTATATTTTGTACTGAGGTTCTTTTTGAAAAGTCCATGACTCCTGGGAATAGCATTCTCTATTCATGAGGGGGTAATTCCATTTAAAGCTCTTTTTAAATTTTTAAAATTTGTTTTAATTATATTTTTCAATTTATAAAGTAGTAGATGTCTACATGGGTTTTAGATATATTCTGAGTTTTTGTTTGGTCTTCATCCACTTTCATATTCCTAGTGATTTAATATTTATCCTCCAATTATTGTCCCTACCATGGATCCTTTTTTCCTTTCTGGATTCTATAGACACTCACTCATCTCTAAGTATTCTTAAAAGTTCCAGCAATTCCACTACTGTTTAAAATTTGTGAGTCTCTTCTGAAATTCAAGATAATTCTTTAAAGACTATTTATTGACTCCAGCCAAAGAAGCAGGCCTCAACTCCAGCAAGCACTTCCTGGGAACCCACAGGCCACTCTGAGAAGGGAAACAACCCCCAACTTCACCAGGAAATCCTTGGGCACCTTCAGGTCACTCAAGCCATGAAAGCCGTGGCTGTACCTATCAGGATCCCAGAAGAAAGTCCTACCAGGCAACACACAGCCAGTACACTCTCTTAAGAACTAGAGCAGAAACAGAAAGCAAGGAACAAAACATTCACCCAGCAAAAACAAGAGCATATCTTAGCATCTAGAATGAAAATCTTCTGAAACATAGATGCCTAGATGCTATCATAAAAATACAATCAGTAACATCCAGCACAATATGTCTCCACTACAGCCCAGCAACCCTACCACAGTAGGCCCTGAGTATTCCGACATAGGTGAGGAACAAGAAAAGGAACTCAAAACAGCCTCTATGAATATGGTAAAGGTCTTTATAGAGAAAAATGAATACATCCCTTAACAAAACCTATGAAAGCATAAACAGTGGAAGGAAATGAGAAAACTATTCAAGACCTGAAAGTCTAAATAGAATCAATAAAGAAAACTCAAATTGAGTGATCTCTAGAAATAAAAAATTTAAAATTTAAAATAAAAAATCCTCAAACAGGAACCACAGAAGCAAGCCTCACCAACAGAAAACAAGAGATGGAAGAGGGAATCTGAGGCATTGAAGACATGATAAAATAAGTGGGTAACTAAGTCAAAGAAAAAGTTAAATCTAAGAAACTCCTGGCACAAAACTTCCAGAAAATCTGGGACACTATGAAAAGACCAAATCTAAGAATAATAAAGATACAGGAAGGAGAAGAAACCTAGTTCAAAGACACATAAAATGTTTTCAGCAGAACCATAGAAGAAAATTTCCCTAACCTGAAAAGAAGGAGATGCCTATTTAGGTACAATAAGCATACAAAAAAAGAAAATGAAAAGAAAGTCCCCTGGCCACATAATAATCAAAACATTAAACATACAGAGCAGGAAGAATACTGAAAGCTGCAAGGGAAAAAGGCCAGGAAAAGGCAGACCCAAAGAATAACACATGATTCCTCATCAGACTCTAAACTAGAAGGGCCTGCCTGAACAGATGTGTTGCAGACCCGAAGAGGCCACAGATGCAATCCCATACTAATATACACAGAAAAACCTTCAATAACACTATATGGAGAAAATAGGACATTCTATGATAAAATCAAATTTAAGAAATATTTATCTACAAATCTAGTTCTACAAAAAGCACTAGAAAAGAAACTCTAACTTCAAGAGGGTAACTACACCAATGTAACACAGAGAACAAATAATCCCAGACTAGCACACACACACACACACACACACACACACACACACACACACACACACACAGAGAGAGAGAGAGAGAGAGAGAGAGAGAGAGAGAGAGAGAGAGAGAGAGAGAGACACTATGGCAATAACAAAATAATGGGAATTAACAACCGCAGGTCTGATGTTCTTCATCATCAATGGTCTCAATTCTCCAATAAAAAGACAATAACTTACACTATGGATACAAAAACAACATCCTTACTTTCTCTAAACCCAAGAAACATACCTTAACATAAGGGATAAACAATATCTTAGGGTAAAAGGAGGGGGAAAGATGCTTCAGGTCGCTCAAGTCATGAAAGCAGTGGCTAGCAAACAGACCTAAGAAGGAAGCTGCTGTACCCATTTACCACCTGACAAATTGGACTTCAAACCAAAACAAATCACAAGACATATGAAAGAACAATACATACTCATCAAAGGGGAAAAAAATTACTATGAGGCCATTGCAATTCTTAACATCAATGTCCCAAACACGAGAGCACCCAAGTTTATAAAAGAAACACTACTGTTGCTTAAATCACATATTGATTCTTACACAATGATAGTGAGAAACTTAAGTAACCCACTCTCACAAATGGACAGATTATCCAGACAAAAACAAAAAGAAAATGTAGGAGCTAAGTGGATATCGTCAACAACCAAAAGCTTACAAACTAATAGAAACTGAACCACTCTTGAAAAATGGGTCAAGACAGAAATAAAGAAATTAAAGACTTTCTAGAATTTAATAAACATCAAATGAGAATAAATAAACATCATGCCAAAACTTTTGGAACACAATGAGGGCATTTTAAAAGGCAAATCTATAGCACTAAGTGTTTACATTGAAAAGTGGGAGAAATCTCATACTAGCAACTTAGCAACATACCTGAAAGTTGTAGAACAAAAAGCAGAAATCACACCCAAAAGGAATACAGGAGAAAAAATAATCAAACTCAAGGAAACAATAAAATAGAAACAACCAGGCAAAAAACAATACAGAGAAGCAATGAAACAAAGAGTTGATTCTTTGAGATGATCAGCATCATTGACAAACCATTATCTAAATTAAAAGGCAGAGAGAGAATATTCAAATTAACAAAATTAGAAACAAAAAGGTGGACATAACTATAGACACTGAGGAAATCCAGAGAACCATAAGGATATACTTTAAAAATCTGGACTCCACCAAATTGGAAAATCTAAAATGAATAATTTTCTCAATATCACTCATCAAAGTTAAATCAAGATCAGACAAACAATTTAAACAGACATATACCACCCCAGTGAAATAGAAACAGTCATTAAAAGTCTCCACACCTCCAAAAAGCCCAGGACCAGATGGTTTTGTACAGAATTCTACCAGACTTTTTTTTTTTATTATTTTATTAAGATTTATTTATTTATTATGCATACAGTTTTACAGAAGAGGGCACCAGACCTCATCATAGATGGTTGTGAGCCACCATGTGGTTTTGCTGGGAATTGAACTCAGGTCCTCTGGAAGAACAGTCAGTGCTCTTAACCTCTGAGCCATCTCTCCAGCCCCGACTTTTTT
>PVIH01026676.1:0-18329 GCA_004025045.1 Sigmodon hispidus | reverse complement strand
TTTTTGTCAAATAGGTCTGTTACTTCTTTGGTTATAGTTACTCCAAGGTATTTAATACTATTTGCAGCTAATATGAAGGGTAATGTGTCCCTTATTTCTTCTTCAGCTCTTCTATCTTTAGCGTATAGAAGGGCTACTGATTTCTTTGAGTTTATCTTGTATCCTGCTACATTGCTGAAGGTGTTTATCAGCTGTAGCACTTCTTTGGAAGAATTTTGTGGGTCACTTATGTATACAATCATATCATCTGCAAATAGAGATAGCTTCACTTCTTCTTTTCCCATTTGTATGCCAACAGTTGTTCCTTTCTTATCAGCATTATGAAAATTCAAATTCAGTACAGCATTATGAAATCTCTCCCTGGTTTCTTTCATTTCTCCTTTCTGTTTATGAAGCATCTCTTTTTAGGTGCATTGAGATCTCTCCACAACTGCTTGTCCTGTGGGATTGTGAAGTATCCCTGTAATGTAATGTGCTTTATAATATCCAAAAATCTGCTTCATTTTCTGGGAAACATATGCTAGAACATTGTCAGTGTTAATTTGAACAGGGATTCCCATTATGGCTAAGACTTCAAAAAGGTATGTATGACATCTCCTTTTTTGGAACTCAGGGAAATCACCAATTGCATGTCTGTGTAAGTGTCAATGGTATTATGTATATACTTCATCTTTCCAAACACATCCATTTGACAAATCTCATTTCTCTGCATACCATTGGGATTATTTCCAGTAGGTAAAGTCTGTTGGTTATAGAAGGAATGATATTGAATAGAATTTTCATGACCTGATGTCAAGTGATAGGAAAAACTCTTTTTTAATCCTTTGCTATTAACATGATGTCTCTTATAAAATTCTGAGGCATCCAGAATACTTTCTATTAATAACCTATCAATTTCATCATTACCTTTTACCAGAGTACCAGGAAGACACCTGTGTGATCTGATATGAATTATGTATATAGGATAAAGTCTATTTCAAATGGTACTCTGTTGTTGTATAAACAATGAAGTTAAATCTGTATCATCAGGAATAAAATCAGAAGTTTCAGTGTGTAAAATAACTTCTGCATACTGAGAGTCAATTATTACTTTAAGAGATTCTATAAAATAAATTAATACCATACTCTAATACCATACTAATAGTATGTAGTTCTGACTTCTGAACAGAATTATACATGCTTGGAGCCACCTTATTTTAATTTCATGACTTATAGCCAGATTTTTGCTGATTTCTTTATATCAGTATAAAATCCAGGAGCTTCAGAAATAGGTTTATCTCATAAAACATGAAGAAAGATTCAGTTAGTTTCCTTTATAAATTTAATTTTTTTGCTTTGGGGATGTTTGTTATTAATTTCTCCAAAAAATTACTACAGGCTTTTTTTCTAAGGTTTACTGTCAGCCCATAATTGATCAATTTCTTCATTAGTTCAAGGCACAACAATTTCTGCTGGGTCATTTTTAGTCAACTAAAAGTCTAAATTTTTCTTTAATAATTAAATCAGAAATCTCTTTTATATATGTTTTCAACTTTTTATTCTTGGCCTATGTGGCAGAAATATCCATTTTAGTATAATATTTTCTTTTCGAATTATGACTCCTATAGGAGAATGCTTAGTGGGTAAAATAACCAGAATGCAATTGAGGTCTGGATCTACCTGATTCATGTGTGCTTCTTGTAATTTTTTTCCACCAAAGCTAATTCTCTCTCATCATCATCAGAAAATTATCTGGGATTATTTATGTTCTCATCACCAGCTAAGGTTTTGAGCCATATCTCCTAGCAATTTTTGGAAACTGTTAAGAGTTCTCAATCTATCTCTCCTAAGTTGCACATTTTGGGGTCTAATTTTCTGTAGGATTATTTTATACTCTAAATAATTGATAGACTCTCCATTTTGAATTTTTGGGGGACAATTTGAAGTCCCCAAGCAGGCAATATTTTATTTCTTCAAACATTCTTTCTAAGGTATCTACATTCAGATCTGCCAACAAGATACCATACATATAATGGAAAATAATAGATTGTGAAAATTGTTTGCATATCACTTATAGTTCCTGTTGTAGAAAATATTGGCATAAGGTGGGACTATTCCACATTTTTTAGAAGGACTCTCCATTGATACCATTTTACCAGATATGAATTATGAAATGTGGTCCCTGTGAAGATGATTTTTTCCTGTTCTTGTAGAGGTATAGTTCAAATAAAAATGGTCCTTCAAATCAGTAATTATAATAGGCTATACTTTAGGTAAAAGAGAAGGCAGGGAAATAACAAATTGTAAAGAGCCCATGGTTTGAATCACTTTATTAATTGCTCTTATATCTGTCACCATTCTCCACTTTCCAGATTTATTCTTGACAACAAGTAAAGGAGAATTTTATGAAGTGGTTGCTTTCCCAATACCCTGAGCTTGTACCTGCTCCTATAACAGCTGTTCTAGAGCCTGCAGTTTCTCCTTCGTCAGGGACCATTGCTGAACCAAAATAGGCTTTCTGTCTATCATTTCAAGGGTAGGCCTGTGAGTGTCTTTATGGGTTCAACAGCTAGTAAGCTATGCTTTTGCACAACCTGGATAGCTGATGATTATTTTGCATAAAACATTAAAATATTGTTTTTAGAAACATAATTGAGTCTTAGGTTGATATCTGAGCCTGGAGACAAATTAATCTGGGTATTCTACTGTTATAGAAAATCACAATCCCATAAATTCACTGCTATATTAACCATATATGGCTTCAACCTTCTTTTCTGTTATTCTTGTCCTATGAATTTTATTTCAGCTGAGATATTGTTCTAATACTTAAAAATTGAATATTCACCTCATTTTGGAGCTACCTTGGAGGCCATGATTGTGGTGTTATGATTAAATTGTTGGCTTCCATGTTGACTAAGCCTTGGCTACAATTATTATCTCTCTGTATTTTAAATTTTGGTCTTTGTTCATTTGTGGAACCATAGGACTGTCTGCTCCCTGCCCAGGGAGGGGATGGGGAGTTGCAGAGAAGAAAAATGACCAGATGTGGTGGGAGGGGGAAGGGACCTTGAATAAGGATATACAGGGATGGAAAAAAAATTCAGAGAGAAAGCTGAACACAAAGTAAATAGCAATCTTATTTGTATTACCACCCTTGATAAGCCATGCTTATGATTCTTATCCTCTTTATAGTTATTATTAACTTTTCTGCATTTTAAATTCATTTTACTGGTTTTTTTTTGATAAATACAAAATAAAGAAGGAAAAAAAATTGTTGACTTCCATGTTGACTAAGCCTTGGCTACAATTATTATCTCTCTGTATTTTAAATTTTGGTCTTTGTTCATTTGTGGAATTGTTTTCAGAATATTTCTGTTGTGGTTTTTCTTGAAATTGTCAATTACTCTCTTATAGTGGTTCTATTATCCAATGCTGTATAGTCCTCTGTTTTAAGCATTGGATTTTCTATTCATCCAGAGGAGACTGTTTCTCCAATGACTGGATATAATTGAACCTTCCTTGGATTTGAGATCTGATTTCTGGTGGCTTCCCAGGGGAAGGCTAAAGAGCCATTTCTCAATGGTAATGGTTGCCTTGTTCATCTCTTGTGGACCTACATTCATTAGTCCAATGTTGGCCTTTGACATATCTTCTGCATAACCTAGAAGGTAATTATCTTCTGTTTGAATCATTCCTAAGATGGACATTATTCCCAGAAGTACCTTGCATACAATTTCTTTTTACATGACTTGGTTAGACCAAAATTAAATTGAGTGATTCCTGATTTCTCAATCTAAAATTGGCAATGGCTTGGCCTACACTTTTCTCTTCATAGCAATGGAAAGATTCAGTATTGATTGCATACTGAATCCATTTTTTTATGGGTAGAGCTCTAATATTTAGTAACAAGCATTTTCTTGCATTCCAGATTAGTATGTTCAAAGGCCAAAGAAAGTATTAATTTCTTGTTAACTACTTCATCCAATACTGCTCTATGTACAGCTTTGAGAAGCCACTGCAGAAAGTAAGTATAAGGTTTTTTAAAGCCTTTTCTGACTTTGGTACAACTAAATTTTCTGTCCTGGGTCTGAAATCTTTTCCAAAGCATTCAATGCAGCAGTATGATACAAAAACAATATATGCTCATCATAAAGAATCTTAACTTTCACATCAACAAATGAGCCTTCACCAAAGATTTGGTTTTCAGAAATGTAAAAGCTCCTAATTTTCCTTTAAAGCTCTATGCCCCTAGCCTCTTTTCTAAGACAATTTATCCATTATAAATTTTGAGTGTAGTCCAATACAGCAGCTGTTATCTGCAGCAAATCATTACAGGTTATTCTATTCTTTGTTGACCATGTATTTAGAATTTGTTATATATATATATATATATATATATATATATATATATATATATGTGTGTGTGTGTGTGTGTGTGTGTGTGTGTGTGTGTGTGTGTGTGTGCAGTAGATTCCATGGAGTAATATAACCTCCTTGATATTCTTTATATGTCCCATATGGATTGGCTCATAATTGTACTCCTCAAATTCTGGGGACCCCCAATATGCATACTTTGTCTGAATCATAAATGGAAACAATACTGGTGGAAAAGAGAAGTATCCCTTTCATGTTTACTATCTTAGACAGAATCTCTACATTACCATAATATCTCATAGGAGGTTGTCCTTAAGTGGTCTGGCTAAAAAGTGTTTTAATATGTTTCTCTAGTAGTGTAACATGGTCATCCCCTTCCTGAAGCTTTGAGATCATTGTTTTTTCTAGAGTCTGAGTTTCATGAATAGCCAGTCTTTTTAATGACCTCAAAGAATCAACAATTTTCCAATTGTCATCATTAACACAATAAGTTTATTATTCTTATCATTAATATAAAGTTCACATTTAATTTGCACATTCTTAATATTTATGTCAGAGGAAGAAGTTTTATCTGAAAGCTTTTCATAACCAATGTCCAGAATATTACCTTTGCCTGCCAATTTATCTGTTGTAGTTCCTATATTACACACTTTAGACAGCAATCGCTCATTCCTAAAATTTAAATCATCCTTAAATTGTGCATTCCTAAATTTCAAACCATCTAACAAATGATAATTTCTAGATTTCAAATTTTCTACCATGCTATATTGTCACATATTTACAATGGGTATCAGGCTAGTTTTTTGACATATAAAAGATAGAATCAGGCCAAAATAATAACTGAATTGAACGATTGAAACCCTCAAAAATATACTCATGCAAGAAATTCTCAATTATGACAAGAAAAAAAGGCCTGAAGTCTTGAACAGTGGAATTGTCAGACATTGTGAAAAAAAATATGTAGCCAATTACCTCAAATCAGGTATAATGGCAATGTTTGGCCTGCACATGTCACAGTCACATTCAATATTTTGCTTTCCAGAGCAAAGAGTAGTAGGCAGGGCCAGGTGGTTTCCCATGAATTGACTGCCTTGCCCAGCAGCAAACCAGACCTAATAACTAATACAAAAGGTAATTTCTCACAAAATCAGAATGGTATAACAGAACCAGCATTAAAAGAACAGTCTTAGCTGTCATTTAACAATAATCTCCAGTCCTAGGCCCCACCAGCTCCAGAAACCATGCAGTACTGGCAATGAGGTATGCTGGCTGCTGCAGCCCTGAGTGGAAACTACAAAACTGTAGAAGCTACAGGGATGGCTTCATTGTGATTTGCCTAGCAATTCACTAAGGGAACAAAAGCTGTGGGCCAGAGAAATTATCCATGGAAGCAAGAAATTAGGTACTGTTTTAAACTGTTAGTTACTTTTTAGCTGGAGCTGAAAGCACAGGATTGCTGGCCTTAAACCTCAGGCCTCTGGGCCCTGGCTTGTGGCCTGGCTAGCTTGGAGAATAAAACCATGTGGTCACCAAATATTGTGGAAAATTCACTAGCAAGTTATCATATAAAGGATTAATATTAAGGGAATATATAAACACTCAATGATACAATTGAACCTTAAGACAACAATTCTTGGAGCATTGGACTATCCCACCATGAATGGTCAATCTGCTCTCCCAGAAGGCAGGAAATAACAAGAATGCAGTCGGGATGGTGTCCCTGTGTCTCAACAGGGTCTAGCCATGCCCCATTTAGTCTTCCAGTACTCCAGAGTCATGCTTCCTAGCTTTGCCAGCTAACACCTAAATCTCACTACAGGTTATGCCTTCTACAGGTATCATCTGTATTGTATTAGATTTCATGAACTTAGTTAGGTTACTTTATCTTACATGAATATATCATATAAAATGGAAAAACAAGCATTTGAAATGAAAGTGGGGCTTAATTTGTATTACTATAAGAAATATAAATGATTAAACAGTGAACAGCTGCCTTAATGGTGTTTTTTTACTGAAATTATACATAAATGATATCTACAAAAACGTAAGAAAATGAGTATAGGCCAGAAAGAAAGTTGAACTTTTTGGTAACATATCTGTTTAGGGAAATACATTAACATAATTATTGTCATAGTGAAACATAGTTTTCAAGAATATTAATTCAAATCGTTTGACCAACTCTTCAAAAACTAGAAATAAATTTACTGCAACAGAATATTTGTGTTTGTAATGTCCTAGTATGCTAGTTTGTGTAGAAAATAGTAATTTTATAGTGTGTTATATTTCTTTATTAATATTTTATTTAAATATTATATCCTATATCCCATAGTAATAAACTGAATGGTAATGACAGAGATATGTAAATTCAGCCTAAAATTAATTTCAAAATAAAAATAATTTTAGGACTCTTTTGTTTTTTGTTTCAATATAATATATTACCATTGCTAATATACATAGAAAGAGGTAAAGACATTATATATTTCAGTGTGTGTATGTAGTGGACTTTAAAAAAAAAAAAGATGTCATTTTATACAAGAGCTCAAAACTAGAACATACCTAAATAACATAGTGCTTCAATTATACACAAAATAAGAATCACTGAAGGACTCATATTTTAAAATCACTGATGTCAACTGGTATGTTTAAAGTAGGAAAACAGGTAATTTTCAATGTTCATTTTAATTTATCTTTCCTTTATAACATAATAATACTTATATTATGCTCTTTGTGTATATATAGACACAAATTATGAATAACCATAGTCCTCATATTTTAAAATCAGTGATGTCAACTGGTATGTTTAAGGTAGAAAATCAGGTATTATTCAATGTTCATTTTAATTTATTTTTTCTTTTAAAACATTAAGATACTTAAATTATGCTCATATATTTTATTACTTAGGTATTAAACTACCATCACTCGTCTACATTAAAGAAATCATTTTGATGATTTATTCTCTTGCCTCATTTACTTCCGGGGAAAAGTTTTCATTCAATGTTGTTCTATGAAAATTAATGTTTTTCTTTCAAGTTAAACAAAGGTCATCTTTATACTCTATAGCAATAAACTCATAAATATCATTGGAAATGCATTTCAATGTGTGTCAAGAACAAAAATTTAGAAGTTTGCAATAGTAAATGAATGTAAAGTTTCTGTAATATTGAAAATTATAAATCTTCTCCCAGACTTTAAATTATCTTAAGAACACAATATGAAATTAGTCTTTTCTTCAAAGGGAAGGGACCTATGTAGAAATGACAATCCAAATTATATTCAAGGTTTTTACTGTTCAGTAGACTTTACAGAGTTAAATTGTGAGTATCTGAATCATAACATAAACTTTAGAATTTTTAATTACGTATATTATATTGTAGATATGCTATATGTAAATAAAATAGTTCATTTATCTTTCTCTAATAATATTAGTAAAATGTTTAGAAATATTGTACACTAATTACAATGTAGAATTTAATTTACTTATACTCTGCTTCCACAATTCCTCCTGAATTATGTTAATAAAAATGGTTACATTGAATAATATCACAGTGGAGAAATTTGACAACTAATATTGAATTGGTTATTTGAAACATATGTAAATATGGAATAAATATTTATGTACAGCTGATTTCTCATTTTCAGGAAACTGAAGCAAATTATTTTAGTAACTCTTACCTTTTCTTATATACTTTAAGAAGTGTTATGTAAACTTGGCAGTTCTCCTGGTGTTAGATAAAAAAAATAAAAATAAAAACATTTTTGAACAACTCAAGCTCTAAGTTTATTATGCAGATGTTCTCATAAAAAATAAGATTCATGTTTTGTTTTTAAATTAGCTTTCAAATTATATCTTGTCCTATAGGCCTGTAATCTTATTTAGAAAGCTGCAGGGCTACAGAATTAGTTACAGGACAATCTAAGAAACTCTATCTCAAATTAGAAAGAAAAAGAAAGCAAAGAGTGTCATGTCATTTGTCCAGCATATTCAACAATAGCTCATGTAATAAAGGTGTTTGTTGTTCTGTATTTATATTGTCTGAATGTTTGGCTGGTATTTTTCCTCCTGAGTAAAGCTGAAAAGAACACCACTCTAAGGCCCCATGCCTAGTAGTATATTTTGAGATCACTATCTAGAGTAAAAAGCCAGTATTTCTTGTGTTTTTGGAACCTAGAGCACATTGGTGTGGAAGATACTTGTGAGGTCTTGAGTGCTGAGTTCTCCAACAATATTGGGTGCTGTCTTAACCTTGCTTATTTAGTGTTATTGTAGACTTGGGTTTTAAGGGTTCCATTATATTTGTTTGAGTGCTCATCATTAACCTTGATGAATATTAAGCACAGAGCTGTATTTCTAGCCATGTACAGTCGTTCATGGACATGTGGGGACTTGGACCATATATTGAGTATTACCGTGACAATAGTAGATCAAGTTTTTGTTTTGAGGGAGAAGTTCTAAACAAGGTCTCTGGTCCTAGCTCTCCTGGAACTCAGCTCTACCAGCCTCTTGAGTTCTCAGATTAAAGGTATGTTTTACCACCCCCAGCAAAATAAAGAAATAACAAATATTATCTTTATAACAAATTTATGTTTTCCAAGTCACCAAGATGACCTTGAATTTATTATTCTGCTACTTTCATACTGATGGAAATATAGTTAATCTCTATACTACCTCTACTCCTAAAATTTTCAAGACAGAAAATAGGTTAGATATCACCATGAGCCTGTAAATTGTCTAACAAGAACAAATCATGAGTAAATAGAAAATCTGAACATAATCTATTTAGCAATAGACTAATTAAAAGCCTACTAAGAAGTAAAATTCCATAACCATGTAAAGATTTATGAATTTTTATCTAGCAGTAAAAATATTCATTCTGTCATTACTATCATCTCTAATTTGACTCTTATCTTACTGATTTGTTTAATTATGTTCTGTAGGAAATTTAATGATAGGGAAACACTGATGCATTCACTAATATAGTTATCTTTAATATCCTTTAACATTTGTTGAAAATCAGATTTTCACTTTACATCATTTTCTCTATTCCAGAAAAAATATGAAAGTATTATTTATGTGTATGTGTTTCTATTAGTGATGAATTATGTCACTTATATTTGCCATGTTTATTTTAAAGGGGCTTTTGACAGATTTAGAAAAGATAGAGTGAATTAAGGTACTTGTCTTTGAAGCATAACAGTCTGAGTTCAGTGAATAGAACTCAAGAAAAAGATAAATAACTTCCATTGTCTTCTGAGACACATGGCTTGTATGGCACACAAGCACATCCCTGCATGCACACATACATCATACGCACATACATTAATAATGAATTAAACAAAAATGTAAGAGATCTTTTCACATGTAAGATTTATATTTTTGAGTGTTTATCACTTTAGAAAGGTTGTTTCACTCTCTTCAAACTAACATTATTTCTTACAAGAAATCAATGTTATTTTTATCTTTTTTCTTCTTTGTAATTACTAATTCTCTCCCCCTGCCAGTTTCTTCTTCTTCTTCCTATTTTTCCAGTCCTATGTTCCCTTTCCCACTCCGTTTCAAACCACAATTCATTTCTTTGCTTCTGTTTATGAAAGGGCAGCTATCCCTCAACAAAGCATCATATGTTTCTCTTAAGGCAAAGGAAAGTTTCCAATGATTATCAAAAATATAAGGAATATTAAATTGTGTACAGAAAGATTAAGCTACTTCTTGTGTATTAAGGCAAGTAGACCCGGTATGAGGAATATGGTCCAAAAAGCCTAAAAGAGAGTCTAAGACAACCTCTGTTTCCACTGTTAAGAGTACCACAAAAAGACCAATCTACAGAACTGTAATATATACGCAGAGAGCCCAGGCCATTCCCATATAGGTTCCCTTGTTGTCAAGTTAGTCTCTGTGAGCACTCATGAACCAACATTAATTGATTCTGTGAGCTTTCTTGTGATATCCTTGACCTCTATGGCTTCTACACTCATTTCTTCTCGTCTTCTGTAGGACTCCCTGAACTCTGCGTAATGTGTAGCTCTAGATCTCTGTATCTGATTCCACCAGCTTCTGGATGACAACTTTCTGATGAAAATCAGGCTAGGTACCAATTTGGTCACAGGACATGACCAGTTCCGGGTATGTTATCTGCTATTGCTAGGAGTTTTAGCTGGGGACTTTCTTACTGATTTGTTGAGCCAGATTTTCACCTGACCCTGAAATGTCCCCCCTCTCTGGTAGTCACTTTAAGTACTTTCCTCTTCTATCCAATTTAACCTGATTGCTCATGTTTCTATATCCATCACCCTCAGTCCACACGTGAAATCTATTCTCTTTTTTCTTCCGAGGGACATCAATGAACCCTTTTTGTTGTTTGTTCTCTTTGAGTCTGTGGATTGTAGCATAGCTGTGCTTTATCTTACAGCTAATATTCATTTATGAGTGGGCACATACCATATAGTTAAAGTTTTTAACTCCAGTAAAGTATTACCTTTTCTTTACCTTTTAATAGGTTGAGGGACATCTAGGTTGATTTGACATTCTGTATGTTATAAATACAGTTGTTCAGAACAATTGTCCTTTTGGTATAATTGATAATTCTTTGGAAATATGCATAAAAGTGGTATATCTGGGTTTTGTGATAGATTGATGCCTAGTTTTATAATAAACCACTCCACTGACTTCCAAAGTGACTGTACAACTTTGCACTCCCACTAGCAATGAAGAAGTGTTTCCCTTGGTGCACATCCTCTCCAGAATGAGCTGTCACTTGTGTTTTTGATCTTAGTTATTCTGATTGGTGGAATATGAAGTCTCAGAGTCATTTTAATTTACATTTCCCTGATTGTTCAGAGTGTTGAATAGCTCCTTAAGTGTTTCTCAGCTATTTGAGATTCCTTTGCTAAGGATTCAGTTTAGATATCTACTCAATTTTTAATTGGATTCTTTGGTTTGTTGATATCTAGTTTCATGAGCTCTTTATATGTTTTGGAAACCAGCCCTTTGTCAAATGTAAAAGGTTAGTGAAGATCTTTTTCTCAGTCTGTAGGATGCTGTCTTATTTTATTGACAAGTGTCCTATATCATACAGAAATTTTCAATGTCATAACGTCCTATTTATTAATTGTTGCTCTTACTTCCCATGCTTCTAGTGTTTTGTTCAGGAAATAGTCTTCTGTGCCAATGAGTTTAAAATTATATACACTTTACTCTTCTAGCAAGTTCACAAATCTTGTTTTATGTTGATTTCTTCAATTCATTTGGACTTTAGTTTTTTGCAGAGTCATAAATATGAATCAAATTGTATTCTTTTTTTCATGTTAAAGACTGCTTTATTTAAGGTGGCAGTTAGTTCACATCAATAAATGTTGATCCCCAAAGAAGAGCGCAGTACTCATCAGATTCCTGGTACATTAAGCACTGAATGAAACTGAACAAGAGAAGACTTGGGCGATGAAGTCACTTCTGCTTCTTGGGAAATGAAGCCACAGCTAACTGATAAATGGCATATGCTGTTCCACCAACTGTCAGGACCATTGTGAGTCTGAAGAGAATGGCATCAGATGCTCTGCCCTTCAGATGGACTGGGATCCCATTTTCCTCCTGAAACAGTTTTTGTTTCTCTGGAACTCTGTTCTCAAAATGCCTTCGTGAAGTAGTGCTGATGGTCCTCTGAGCAACCTGACGGAGGGCCAGCAGATTCTGCAGCAATCATGGCTCAGTTGCTGCCCACCAATCGTGACTACTAAAAACCAAAAATCAATTTGTATTCTTATATATGCTAATATTTATTTATAACAATACAATTGATTAAAGATACATTCTTTTTCTTTTTCTAAAATGTTTACATTTATTTTATGTGAATTGGTGTTATATATAACTATGTAAGGGTGTCAGATCTTGGAATTATAGATAGTTGTTAGCTGCCATGTAGATACTACAAATCAAACTTAGGTTCTCCAGAAGAGGAGTCAGTGCTCTTAACAGCTGAGCCATCTCTCCAGCCCGATTATTTTCCTATTGTGTGTTATGGGCTACTTTGTTAAAAAAATCAAGGTGTCTGTAGGTTCATGAAATTTTGTCTGAAACTTGGATTATGTTCAGTTGAACAATGTGTCTATGTTTTTCTTGTGTTGTTTGTTTTTCTTTTTTCACTCTTTTTTATTATGAATAAAGTCATATTCTTTATTCATGTATCCCCTTGTTCAAACTCCCTTTCCTCTTTCACCTCTGCCAGTTATGCAAATACCATATTGTCTTTGCTACTAAAGTTCTGTAGCAGAGCTTGAGATCAGGGAGAAAAATATCTCTAGAAGTTAAAGGTTGTTTTAGCTATTCCGAATTTCTTTTCCACATGAAGTTCAATATATTTTTTTCAAGTTTTGGAAAAACTTGTGTTAGAATTGTAATGAGGATTGCATTGAATCTGTAGATTGCTTTTTGTTAGATAGCTATTTTTATGACTTTAATTTTATTGATCCAGAAAGATGGAAGATCTTTCCATTTTTTTAATATCTTCTCCAATTTATTTCTTCTAAGACTTAAAGTTCTTGTCATTCAATTGTAGTAGAATTATGATGCATTGTAAACAACTGTCCTGCCTACTGGTTTAATAAAAAAGTGCTGATTAGCCAAAGGCAGACAGGAAGCATGAGTGGGGCTACCAGACTAGGAAAACTCTGGAAACATCTCAGAACAGGGTAGAGATGCTGCAGAGATGTCACAGACTCACCAGTGAGAAGAGATGCCAGGAGATGCAAAAGAAAGAAGTTGAAATTCTGCTCTGAGAAAAAAATACATGGCTGAATAAGATGGGTTAGTTTAAGAGTAAAGAATTAGCTAGCAATATGTCTGGGCCCTAGGTCAACAGCATAAAAATAATACAAGCATCTGTGTGATTACTTGAGCCTGAGAGGCAATGGGGCTGAGAATGGGTCTAATCCTCTGGGCTAGACCAGAAAGTTTGGGCAAGAAACCTCATACAACATACAAGTTTTGTTTTTTATTTTTTTATTTTTTGTTGTTGTTGTTGTTTTTTGCTTGATTAGAGTTATAACAAGATATGCTATGTTGATTGATTGTGGCTATCATAAGATGTGTTGATTTCTTTTTTACCCTGTTTATTATTTGCATATAAGAAAGCTAGTGGTATTTTTTTTTAGTTAAAATTGTATCCAGAAACTTGAGTAAAGTTATTTATGAGTTGTAGAAGTTCTCTGATAGAGTTTTGAAAAATGCCTAATTTACTATAATATCATCTACAAATAATAATACTTCTACTTTTTTCTTTCCAATCTGTATCTTTGTATATTGCTTTTTATTATATTTAGATGTGTTTCTTGTATCACTTATCTTTTTTTTTCTAGTTTGTATTTAATGGAAACTTAGAAATAGGTATTGCAGGGAGCTGAAGTGTCAGAGAAAGGAAACAGAGCACAGTCAAATCTCTCACAGCCAACTTTTCAGGGTAAAAAGTGATCTTTCAGCTAACACAGCCTTGCTCCTCATCACTTCCACAGAATAAATCTCTGTGTTTCTAAGCTTGCCTTAATTAACTTGTTCCCCCAGTTGATTCGCTTCTGGGTTAAACTCTACATCATGTTGCAGAGTTAAGATTAAATGTGTGAGCTTCTACTATTCGGTAGTTAGCAAAGCACTGAAAAATCTCTGTCTCTGGAATTATGGGACGAAAGGTGTAGAACACAGTACCTGATCTTTCTTGTGCTGGTATTGAAGGCATGAATTTCCAGTCTTTGATCCTCATGGCTTGACGGTGGGTAGATCCTTTCTATGATATTGCAGACTGGTTTTATTAAATATAAGGTATATTAGCATAAAGGCTAGTTTTAGATACTTCACTTTGTTATTGTGTTCCTGCAATTTAGAACTAGAGCCTCCTCCTCTAATACATTTTATAAATGTAGGCTGCCACCAGAATTTGCTACCAAGACTAAAGCTGGATTTTATACTTTGTCTAAATTTTGTGGGTATTTCTAAAACAGGATTCATCTGTGTAGTCCTGGAGTTTATTCTGTGGACCAGACTACTATCAATCTTGGAAACTTAAGCTGGTACAGCCTCCTGAATATGACAATCAAAGGTGTACACAGACACAAAGCAAAAGAAGGTGAATGTCACTTCAAACAATCCAGATAAAAGATGGGCCTTTAATTTTTAAACCTTTAAAACAAATCCATCATAGAAGTACCCAACATTTTGTGTTATAGCTTAGTACAGAGGTGATCATCTTGACTATCAAGAATGGTCATCATAACAGATATGATAGGGGAAAAAAGAAAAATGTCTTATCTATAAAAGGAAGGAAAAATGTGAGTTATTTCTAAAATAATATTTTCTTAAACAAAGGAAGCATGAGGAAGTCTGGACAAGTTAATTTAAAACTTTTTATATTCCTAAACTGGCTAGGTTAGCAAATCTATTTATGAACCTGATCTCAATATAAAAGCAGACACATTAAGGAAAATTCTTAACTCCAAAGTTAGACAGAAAGATATATAAATTATAAAAATAATGAAAAAATTACTGGTGGCCTATTTTTCTTGTACTAAAAGGACTTAGTTGAATACTAGGCAAATGTCACTGTGAAAGAAGATGGTTTTGGAGTTAATGCAACCTCTAAATCTTGATGTTTAATCTCAAAGAAAAATATACCAATGACACAGTTTTCATGAATATTAATGATAAGCTTCACAGAGGTATATTTGTATGCTATGTTTTCTGGGTTGTGCTTATAGTAACATATTTTATATTTAATAAAGTCAGCCTCAGGAATCAGAGTACAGATTCAACCACAGTCAAGCCAGGAATGTCAGAGTGTAGTAACTCATACTTCCAATCCCAGCACAGGACAGATCAAGTGGTGACCCTACACATTTAATCCATCAGCTTCAGAGACAGAAATCCCTCTGTTTCTGTGAGTTCAAGGCCTATGTAAAAAAAAGTATTATTCCATACCTTTAAGCCTACTCTAAAAAACTATAAAGTAGAGTTAATCCAGGAAGTAAAACCATTGGATAAAGAAGATATTTAAAGCAGGCATATGAAAATATTGAGGTATTGTGTAGAAGTGATAAGTCAGGCTGAGGACACTTGAAGATAGCTTTTTCCTCTGAAAATTTGGCTGGGTGATTTTTGACTGTGCTCTGTGGTGATATGTTTATTTATTTATTTATTTATTTATATATTTTCCCCCTTTATTATCATTATTATGAACAAAAAAGTCACACTTTCTAACCTTGTATATCCTTACTCAAGGTCCTTAACCCCTCTCACCACATCAAGTCATTCTTTCTTCTCCACAAATCCCCATCCCATCCCTGGGCAGGCAGCAGACAGTTCTATGGTCCCACTGCCCCAATATTGCTTAGTTCAGTCTCAACTCCTGGCAGATGCAGTTTTTCCCCCCTCCCTCAAGAGTGAAACGGGTGTTCCTCTAGGGGGAGTGGGATCCACAGTGTCAGTCCAGGGTGTTTCTGATCCCAAGCTGTTCAGTGGTTGTGGTTTGCAGCTTGGGCATGCTTTACTTTTTTTCTTGTTTGTTTGTTTACAGTCCACTAATGAGTGAATACATCCCCTGCTTATCTTTCTAAGTTTGTGATAGCTCACTCAGTAGGATACTTTCCAAATCCATCCATTTGTCTGCAAATTTTAGGATATCATTTTTTCTTACTGCTGAGTAGTACTCCATTGTATAGATGTACCACAGTTTGTTAAGCCATTCTTCAGTTGAGGGACATCTAGGTTGTTTCCAGGTTCTTGCTATAACAAAATAACGCTGCTATGAACATAGTTGAGCTAATGCATTTGGAGTGTGACTGTAATTCTTTAGGGTATATATCCAGAAGTGGTATTGCTGGGTTCTTGGGGAGATTGATTCTCAGTTTTCTGAGAAACCGCCGTACTGCATTCCAAAGTGTCTGAACAAGGTTACACTAGCACCAACAGTGGAGGAGTGTTCCCCTTGCTCTGCATACTCTCCAGCATAGGCTGTCCTTATGTCTTTTGTCTTGGCCAATCTAACAGGTGTTAGGTGGTATCTCAAAGTTGTTTTGATTTGCATTTCTATGATGGCTAAAGATGATGAGCACTTTTTCAGGTGCCTTTCAGCCATTCGTAGTTCCTCTGCTGAGAATTCCCTTTTTAGATCTGTGCCCCATTTTTTGATAGGGTTATTCAAGGTTTTGGGCTCTAGATTCTTGAGTTCTTTATATATCTTAGAGATCAGTCCTCTATCACTTGTAGGGTTGGTGAAAATCTTTTCTCATTCTGTAGGCTGTCGTTTTGTCCTATTGACAGTGTCCTTGGCTTTACAGAAGCTTCTTAGCTTCAGGAGATCCCACTTGTTGATTATTTTTCTCAATGTCTATGCCACTGGTGTTATATTTAGGAAGTGCTTGCCTGTGACAATTAGTAGAAGTGTATTTCCCACTTTCTTTTCTATCAAGTTTAAAGTGGCTGTGCTTATGTTGAGGTCTTTGATCCACTTGGATTTGAGTTTTGTGCCAGCTGACAGGCTCAGATCTATTTACATTTTTCTACACACTTCCATCCAGCTATGCCAACACCATTTGGTAAATATACTATCTTTTTTCCATTGAATATTTTGGGCCTCTTTGTCAAAGATCAGGTGTTCATAGGTTTTTAGGTTAATGTCTGGATCCTCAATTCTATTCCATTGGTCCACAAGTCTGTTTTTATTCCCGTACCAGGCTGTTTTTATAACTGTATCTCTATAGCATAACTTGAAGTCAGGGATGGTAATACTTCCTGACGTTCTTTTGTTGAGTAAAATTGTTTTGGCAATCCCGGCTTTCCTGTTATTCTAAATGAAATTGAATACTGTTCTTTCAAGGTCCAAAAAATATTGTGTTGGTATTTTGATGGGCAGTGCATTGAATCTGTAGATTGCTTTTGATAGAATTGCCATTTTTACTATGTTGATCCTACCTATCCAGAAACATGGGAGAGCTTTCCATTTTCTGATATCCTCTTCAATTTCTTTTTTCTGTGATTTAAATTTTTTGTCAAATAGGTCTGTTACTTCTTTGGTTATAGTTACTCCAAGGTATTTAATACTATTTGCTGCTATAATGAAGGGTAATGTTTCCCTTATTTCTTTTTCAACTCTTCTATCTTTAGTGTATAGAAGGGCTACTGATTTCTTTGAGTTAATCTTGTATCCTGCTACATTGCTGAAGGTGTTTATTAGCCGTAGCAGTTCCTTAGAAGAGTTTTGTCTTAAATTGTCTTTCTTTTCTATGCAATAATTTCTTCTTGTCTTGTTTTGGGGATGGAGGCAGTAATGGCAGAGGCACTGGCAGGTGTGATGTGTCCTCCAGGCTTAGAAATAAGATAGCAGCAACACTCTGGTTTTACTCTTCACTGCTCTCTACTCCATCACTTGCTTCTTCCTCCTAGGCTTTGTGCAGAAGTACCAGTCAGCACTGGGACAACAGGCTGATCTCCCAGAACTAGGGAGGTGATTAGACCAAGTGAAGGCAATGGCAATGGTGTTCTGGGAATAAGATGCAGTGACCCCTTGAGAGAGGTGTCAGACTGCCCTGGAGGTGGCAGAAGGGAGCTCGCCTCCAAGAACCCCACAAATCTCATGAGTGGCATGGTGTCCCTGGATCTCAGAGCATGTTCAAGGCAATAAACTGATCCCCATGCCTCCTCCTACTACACCCCCTGAGGAACACATCAGGAAGGACATCAATACCCAAGGGCTGGCACCAGACCTGCACTCCCAGGCATGGAAGGCAGACCAGAGGATAGGAGATACTCATGCCCATGGCAGCACAGGAGCAACATGAACCTGGAAAACCTCATGAAAATGATGTTCCCAGAGGGAGAGGCAGGAAGTTGTAGGAAGCAGAAGGAGAGATCAAGAGGATCAGGACATCCTTCAGAGCTCAAGGACCCATTCATTTCTAGAGGCATGTGACCATGTGACATACCTTTACCAAGGCACACA
>PVIH01026675.1:0-18329 GCA_004025045.1 Sigmodon hispidus | reverse complement strand
GGGAGGAGACCTTGAATAAGGATATACAGGGATGGAAAAAAAAAAAAATTCAGAGGGAAAGATGAACACAAAGAAAATATAGGTGTAGCAATCTTATTTGTATGTCTACCCTTAATAAGCCATGCTTATCATTCTTATCCTCTATATAGTTATTGTTAACTCTTCCACATTTTAAATTCTTTTTACTGTGTTTTTTTTTAATAAATACAAAATAAAGGAAAAATAAATAAATAAATAAATAAAAGGAAAAAAAATATTAAAGGTATAGTTCATTCTTTCCACCTCATTTTATTCATGACATTTGGGTCTTCTATGTATGAAAAGTCCTGCATGATGCTTTCTCATAATGAACAGTGGGAGGTGATGGCTTAGAGGACCCTGACTTCAGTGTAGGACGCAGAGAGCCCAGAAGACCAGGAATGCTGCTGAGTTACAGTGGAGTCTGAAGGTCATCCAGTACTAAGACATGTAACTGTACTTCCTGATACCAGCCAAGGCTGAGCACTGAGATGGAATGTCCCCCACCTACCTAGTTAGAAGATTTGCATAATAGTAATAATAATAGTAAATAAATAAATCCAGCTTCCAGAGATACAGGTTCAGGCAACAATTTACCTTCATGCTGATATATACAAAATGTAAGAGCCAAGCCAGCTATAGTTGAACCAATCCACTTGTTGCCAAGTGCACTTTGAAGAGTGAGGGAAGTGTGGCTCTGGAGAAGTTGGTCAGCCAGCAGCTAGAATCTCACCAAACCCTACTCAAGTCTCTGCTGGAAGCTGCAGCAACTACCACAGCTCTGATCCTGAGGCCTGGGTAGTGTCAGCCGAGTGTGATTATCCACTCTAATAACCACCTCCTTTTCTCCATTACAGTGATAATGATGTTTCTTTAGATGGCCCCTATGGCTTCTGTCCTGAAGGGCTGTCAGTGACCATTATTTGAATTAGTACCATATGGCCACCTAGGTACTGTGATCAACTAGAGTAAGCCTTCTTTCTCCACATTTTTGTAACAATTGATTTTCTAGCTGGATTGCAGAGAGAGGCAGGATGTGGAAAACATACTTCACAAACATACATATTAGTATTTATGTTCGGCAATAATTCTGAGTTCAAGTGAGGTTCACAAGGTCACCATCCTTGTAAATTCTTTGAACACTCAAGAACTTGTGCTCAAATCCCATGATTAGAGTGCAACACAATGTTCATGTGTTGGGCTTTAGACTCTTTGATGTGGAGATAATGGTATCACGAAAGAAACTGGGTCTGCCTTTATTCTAAGATGCTGTAACACAGAGCCAGGGCACAGGGAGCGCTCCAAAAAAGGAAGCAATTATAATTTATGGCCATTTGGGGACCAGATCCAGTGAGTTGAAGCTGTAGATGCCTTCCGTCTGATGTGTCTGAGTTCCTTACTGTGACTTTGAAGCGGTGCTTCCTGTGGAAGGTGGTAAAGTCTGCCTCATACAGTGTTAAGCACTCACAGAGAAAAAAAATACTATGATGTTAGTCTTTATTTTCCATTGTAACTGCCTTTAGATTCCATTACATGTTTCATAAGAGATATTTCTAGTTCCCAGTTACTCAGATAAAGAACAGGAGTTCTTGGGTATTGAAC
Source organism: Sigmodon hispidus (assembly GCA_004025045.1). Classification (NCBI taxonomy): domain Eukaryota; kingdom Metazoa; phylum Chordata; class Mammalia; order Rodentia; family Cricetidae; genus Sigmodon; species Sigmodon hispidus. The sequence goes on along the minus strand of PVIH01026675.1, from coordinate 16,709 downwards.
ATGAATGTAGAAGCAGTCTTTCTCATTTTTCTTTAGTATGGATGGAATTAGGAAGGCCATAAGGGGAAAGAGATGGCAATTCTACTGTCCCTCTGGAGAAAATGCTTCATATATACCATGCTCTGATCTTTAAGCAGACAAGAGTCTGGGATGTTTTGACACTATTTCTGAGCCTTGGGTTCTTCCAAGTCTCCTTCCTAGATGTTCCAAGTTCATTTGTAGCTTTGGAGGACACTTCATGTAGGTTAATTCTTTACTTGAACATAGAGTTGTATCTATATACTGGGAGATACAAGTAATGTACCTGAAAGGAGATGATACCTATTCTAACCAAGAGGTGGGACTTGAGTGTCAGTGTGATCTTTTACTGTGCTCGGACCTGCCTTTAAATAGAGAAATCCTTGAGAGCACCCTCTTGTCTCTGAAGGTACTGTTATTATCAATTCCAAAGAGTGGGATGCAGGTTTTATATCTCACTTGACATTTGAAAAAGCACCAGTGAGAACAGAACATTAGTTTCTAGTAAGAAGAATGAAGGGATGCAAATGAATTGTGGTCACATGGGCTGAAGATGAGCCATCAACAAAGAAGTCAAACAGGGAGGTCAAAGATATGAAGGGTATTGAAGGACAATGGAAGTCAGAGCATTTTGCACATTGAGATAATGCTGGAGGAAATCAGCCAGCTTTGCTATAAATATGAGGGAAGCATTGTTATACGGAACATAAATCCAGCGTGCGTCCAGAGTACAGAGTTCAAGAAACCTGCTATCAAAATCTAGGCCCTGATGGCTGCGTCCTGGTGTCCAGGACAGGCTTTCTTATGGCTACCAATTTACTTCTATGTGACATGACTCACCTTATAGAGACTTAAAAGCATACAGGAACATGGAGACATGTTTCTGTTTAGAGCACAAGACAGTCAAGTGTGAATGATTACTTAAGCCAGTCTTCACTGCAGGAAGGCCTGTGTGTACTTTTTGCTGACCCTGCACAGTTACTGATGAGAAAAGTGGTTTTGACAAGTCCAAGATGTCTGGTCTCCTCCACCATTCCAAGACATTAAGCATGAGAAAGAGAGACAGACTCTGACATAACCATAATAACGTAAAGCAGTTTCCCTATTGAACCATAAATCTCAGTGAGAATCTGGGGAGGGATGCAGTCACCAGATTTCATCATCAAGGCTCTCCCTACCCTTCATCTTCTCGCTTATCTTCTCCTACTTGTATGATTAACACACTTTTTCAGGCACTAGGACCTGTCACAACATTGTTTTAGAATGAGTTCAGCTCCCAAACATTTGACCTGTGTGTGCTCATCAGTTATATCAGTGTACAGACTCATCCTTATTCAATCATTCATGACTCAAGTGGCCTTGCAGGAAACACACACATCTACTGAGAGAAAGATAAAGGGCCGATGATGCAGGACACAATGGTCCTGACATATGTGCTACTGAGCTTTATTCCATAAAATCAAGTGCTTTGTGTAAATGATGGCAGGGTCTGGGAGGACAAACTCCACACTCATCAATAAAGAGTAAGAACCCTAAAACATGACTGTGTTTCTGAGTACTCCATTACTAATTCTGAGTTTCAAAAGGCTGTTGAGCAGCCCTAACACACTGACTGACATGAGTGGAAACAAACTGACTGTGGATGTATATGAAAGGGTCAGCGATATGCAGTGATGACTGTTTTTTTGTCTTGTTATTGCTTTTCTGCTTTTTTGAAAATTATATAGAAGTTATAGTTAAATAAATATACATATATATATATATACCTAGATATTTAATTTTAATACTTCAGTTCCAAAATGCAGCATGAACACTTATTAATAGGTCACTATCACCAAAGTCCATTACAGAAAATGTGTTCTGCAATTTCAGTCTGAAGGCTTATTCTTGTTGACTGATGGCTGGACACACCTATTCAATCCTAAAGTAACAGGAAAGATACAAGTCTCCTTTGGGTGATTTGCAGACTGTCACTAACATTTCTGAACTTCCCCCCTTTCTTCTAATTTTGTCAGAACTTTTTATTTATGTAAATCATCTTGATAAATGAATACATGCTTCTGAAGGCATCTGGCTTCTTCCCACACCTGGACTTAGGAAACGAGTCAAGTCAAGAAAAGTGACTGATAAGAAGATCTGCTCATAGTCTCAGAGGCCCTGGGGGAAGGAAGACTCAAAGATCTAGAGGCTATAAGCCTAAGAAAATTATAAATTATACTTAAAAACCATATCTTAGGCTGATAGAATGTTCAGTGGATAAAGACTGACCTAAGTTGATGGTTGGTATCCACATAACAGAAGTAGACAATTGACACCTGCAAGTTTTCCTCTGACTTGGACATGCATGCTGTGGCAAATGAACATGCATGAGCACACAATAAATAAATTTAAGAACCCTTCTAATATTGAGGGATCAATCCCAACCAGGGAAGTGACTTGAGATATAAGCTAGTCTACAACAGGTCAGGAAAATCTTACAGGAAATAACATAGTATCAAAAGTTAATTGAGAGATGAAATAAGGAAGGGTAAAAACAATGATCAATTAGAAAAAATAATCTTCAGAGTACCAACTGAAGGCTACTGCATCTCCCAGGGTATGTGATATACTCTCAGAGTACTGAGACAATACTGTTAAGTACCAACTCTAGATACAATTTTCTTTAAGGCTTTTCTGTTGAGTTGATGGCCTCTTGCATATTTTGAAAATATTCATTAACTGCATTGCTAGGTAAAAAGCAATGTTGATGTTATGAGAAGTCCTGAGGGTGGCTGAAGAGCCAGCAAATGTTCTTCCACAGCTGCTGGGCAAAGCCTTCTGATTAACAACAATGCCTGGAGATGAAACAGTTCCAGGGCCTGCCCTCTAGGTACTGTTAGGTGTAGGGATTCCTGGCACTCCACTAGTTGAGCCAACTTGGCTCAGGTGGAATGCACCTTGTACGGAGGCACGCCCCTGGGTGTGGCTGCGTAAACCCTGCGGCACTGCATACAGAAGCATCTCCCTGGATGCCTAACACATAAGGAGGCATGCCCTAAACCCGTACACACCCCTTCTCTTAAAAGAGACCATACACTTTCAGTCTCTCTCTCCTTATCTCTTCCTATCCTGCTTTGCTTCTGTACCCACCTGGGAATTCTCTTAAATAAACCCTTGTGTGGCTTTGATAGTGTGTATCTCTTCTCACATGCGAAACCAACATTAGGTACACCTTCCTCACTCTGGAAGAAGCACCTCTCCATCCCTACCTGTTACTCACCTTGCCCAGTTTATCCTTTATTGTAAAATGCTTGATGATATCTGAACAACCTGGTTGGAGATTTGCATCCTACTAGCCAATTTATGGTTATTATTTTGCTTTACAAATACACTAAGGTGGCAGCTGGACCAGGGCTGTGTCTCAAATGACTTCAAAGGACAGAATAGATCCAAGAGCAAGTTAGCTCCCATTATCATTCATAATAAATTAAGATGGTCAGGATGCACATCTCAGGACCATGCTCCCTACCCCTTCATACTACCACAACGTGGACTACGCCTTAACACAAATTTTGAAAGCTCATGGATTCTAGAAGGATAGAAATTATATATGAAGACTCATTTCATCTGTTTCATGTGATGTAACAGAATTACAGGCAGGACACTCAGATACCATTGCCATATCTCAAGGGTCATAAGCCGGTTTCATGATTATCTGATATGAAGGTTTTATACCATTCCCATACATTTTTTGCCTGAAGACTGGACCTCTGTGGAAGCAGAACTAATAGAGGTAACTTACAGAAACTGATGGGATGTCCCGTCTCCCCTGACCTGTGGCTCTGGTTATTTGGAAACTTATTAGTCCATTAGTTTCTGGAATGAACAATCTTAACTCGTCAGAGCTAACACAGGTGACCAAGGCTTGGTATCAACTTTGCCTCTTGTCTCTCTCACCTCCAGACCCTCTGTTGCACTTTATAGCTTTCCATGTTCACTCCCAGATGACCTACATTTCCTCAGATTTCACACTCAGCCTTGAGCTGCTATAACCAGGCTGGAGCATAAACTGCATAGATAGGTGAGTTGTCTGTGTGTTCCAAGCCAAGGAGCTTGAATATGCACTTTATCTGTTGTGGCTTGGAGGCTGCAGGTTGGAATCAATGCTGGCCCTTCTGAGTCTGGGTGGAAATTCAGATATAAAGCCTTCTACTCACTGATGGCAAGTCAGCCCTCCTTTTTGTAAACAAGTGGAAAATGAGAAAAATACTCAGGATTTTCTTCTACTGGGTGAAAAAAAAATCCCACTTTCTACTGTCACCAAAAATTGTACTTTTTCTTTCTTCAATCATAAACTAGCAAACATTCTTGAAATGTTGTTACAATTCCATGGCCAGGAAGTTTACCAAAAGCATTTAAACAAGTTTTATTTTTATATATGTAGGGTTCAAACTATCATGTCTTCTGGAAGGGCAGCTAATGCTGCTAGCTGCTGAGCTATCTTTTCAGCCCCAGGAATTGCTCTTTAAAAATACAATTGACTTCATAATTTTATCAAATATTCTCCTGGCTTCTAAGTTGAACCTTCAAACAAATTGTATCTTCTTTCTTATTTTTTCACAAATTTAGAATATTTAGAAATGATTACCCCTACTTATGAAGCCAGAGTAATGCTATGAATTATGAGTCCAAAGAAAGTGTTCCATCCAGGTCATTAAGTTTCTCATTGCCTCAAATATTTGTAAGATTTTGTAGTGAGGATATTTGAAACTTGTTCACAGAAACTTTGAAATATATCATATCTTATGATTTCTATGTCCACCATGCTGGGCAATACATATAGAAGAAATTTAAGCTTTATGTTATTTCTCTTGGGCACCTAGGCTCTGTACCCTTTCCCTACACCCTCCAAATTCCCCCTGTCTCTGTGATAACCATTCTTTACTCTATGTCCTTGAAATCAATTCTTTTATTATTCATGTGACAAGAGGGGGAAGCATTGTTGCATATGACTCATTTCACTAAGTGCAAGGCTCATTTCTGTCTATACAAACACAGATGGAGTCTGCCCTGCTCCAAAGCTAAACAATATCTCTCACATACATTGCCACCTGTTCTTATCTCTCCTTGTGAGGTGGACATCATTTGACTTTGCATCTTAGCTGTCATCACTGATGCAATGATAATGGAAGTGAAGATGTCTTTTGACATGATGTCCTGTAGTCTTTTGGATAAATATCTGGATTTTTTTCACTTTATATAGTATTCTAGGTTCAACATTTTGGAAGTCTTTCCTGGGTTTTTTTAGTAGTGTCAATTAGCTTTGCTATTAACAGAGTAGAGGGCTTTACCATTCTCCACATTCTCCATACTTGCTATCCTAAATCTTTTGAGAAAATGATATTCTGACAGTCACGAGATCAAAATTTAGTGTGGTTTTTACTACGAATTTCCACAGTGATTTGGTAATATTGGATATTTTCAATATATCTGTTGGTCACTTACATATCTTTGAGAAACAATTATTTGGGTTATTTGCCCAATTCTTTAATTGAAATTTTATGTTGTGAGAATATTATACAGGGACATTGAATTTACATTATTTCCAACACTCTCTCATCCTTCAACTCCTTTGTTTCCCCTGCTACTTCCTCCCAAATTCATGATCTCTTCTTTATTATGGTTGTAAACACACACACACACACACACACACACACACACACACACACACACACCTGTTGAGTTCACTTGGTGTTTCTCTGACATTTGTGTATTTAGAGTTGACCACGCATGATTGAGTAACCTGACACATAGCTAGAGAACAGTGATTCTCCTCTCATCAGTTATTAATTGCCTGTAGCTCCTAATCTAGGGGAGGGGCCTGAGAGACTCATCCATATCGTATGTTAACTGACATTGCCATTGTGCAAGCCTTGTATAGGTGACCATATTGTTAAGATTCCATAGATGCAGATTCCCTGTCATGTATAAAAGTTACTCTTACAACCAGATGGTCCCTTTCTTTATGTCTACCTTTTATAATTTTCTCTGAGCTCTAGGTATAGAGGTTAAATGGTAGATATATTGGTTGTATATATTGTTGTTTATCCAATGGCCAGTAGTTCTGTGTATTTGAACCAGTTGTGGTTTTCTGTAATGGTCTTCTCTGCTGCAAAGAAAAGCTTCTTTGACGGGGGATGGGAGCCGCATTTATCTGTGGGTATAAGGATGAATGTTTTGAATGCAGTTAAAATTATACTTGTTTAGGAAGTTGACAGTAATAGATTCTCTCTAGAGCCCATGATCTCTCCAGCTAAAGGTAGTTGGCAAGGTTTACTATTACAGTCATGAAGTCTCTACTTATTTGGTAGTGGGGGGAGCTTCATTCCATTTAGAGCTGTTGGTTAACTCTAAAGTAAACATGCCACTATTGCACTGTTGGCGAGACACTGCTCAGATGGTCAGTGTTTTGACTCATAGCCTTATGGCTGGGTAGGACTGCTGATTGTTTCTCTCCCTTGGCAGTTTGTGTGCTATCCTGAGATACTAAAACAGCTAGTCTACAGACAGGGTAATTCCAAGTGGGGTCCTGTTCCATGCCACCAAACTCTGAGTGAGGTGCATGGTGTCTTCAGAAATAAGGTCTCATCTTCAAGTTATAGGAGAAAGTTGAGGGCAGTGAAAACAATGGACACACCGTGACATACTTGTTTTTTCCAAATTATTCAGTGCTGATGTATTCAGTGCTGATGTAAGGCCATGCATGTCTCCCCCCAGTAAGTGAGAGACTCTTCCCTCTGCTGCTTTGTTGGTTTTGTAATTTTTTTTTTCATTTTTTGATGGACTCACATTTGCCTATTTTTGTCATGCTTTCAAGATGAAATAAAAAAATAAACTATTGCCCTGCTATGGGATTATATTCTGGTATGTTGTTAATATTTGTCCCTCCTACTGATTTAATAAAAAGCTGATTGGGCAAAGACAGACAGGAAACATGGGCGGGGCTACCAGAAAACTCTGGGAACAGGAAGAACAGAGGAGAGACACCAGAGAGGCGCCAGCAGACACAGAGGAAAGACAACCATGCTGCTCTGAGAAAAGGCATCAAGCCACATGGCTTAACAGAAATGGTTGAGTTAAGAAGAAAGAGCTAGCTAGCAACATGTCTGAGCCATAGGTCAGTCAGCATGAAATTAATAATATTATCCTGTGATTGATTATTTGGGGCAAAGCAGCAGCAGGGCTGAGAGTGGATCTGAAACTCTGGACTAGGCTGGAAAGGCTGGGCCAGAAACTTTGTATTAGATTGACCTATAGCTTTTTCCATGTTTTATTTTGTACAAGTTTTTATGTTTAGGTCTTATCATGAATCCTCTAATCCATTTGAGTTATTTGTGTATTTAGCATAAGTTCAAAGTTTATTCTTATGCACGTGGTTGTCTGGATATCTTAGCATGTTTATCAACTGAGACTATTTCTCAATGCATTGTCTTGATTCCTCTGTCAAAATCCATTGACTGTTCAATGTGGGGTCATTTCCATGATTTTACTTACATTCCATACACTGTGACTCTGTCTTCATGCCACATTCTTTTAATTGTCAAAGTAAGGGGAGTACAATGTTCAATTCTTATCTTTGTGATCACTATTCTGTTTCCTTTTTTCCAACATCTACTTCCCTTCCTCCTTCTTCTACCACCTCTTCTTCTTCCTCCTCTACCAACTCTAATCTTTCTTCTTCCTCCCTCTCTTCCTCTTCTTCTTTCTACCTCCCCCTCCTCTGTGTTTCCTCTCCTTTTCCTTCTTCTATCTTTCTTACACAGTTTCACCAATGGGAACTTTTCCAGTCTATGAGCATAGCTTGAAATTCCACTAAGTTGTATCTTTTTCAATTTATTTTTATTAACATTATTTTTTGCTTATGTGGTTTCCACTTTCTTAATTTATTTTTAGGAACTTTTGCAAATATGTAAAGAAGAGTGTTCTCTTTGTTTTATTTTTAGGATACTCACTGTAGATTATGAAAATGCTAATGATTTTCTGTTTTGATTTTGTATCCTGAAACTTCATTATATGTCTTTGTCAATTCTAATTGGTTTAAATGGAATATTTAAGAAAACAATCTCTCACCTCTACTATCTTCACATGCTTTGAAGATAGACACTTTCACTCAGGAAACTCCATTCCAAATGAATGTTGTCATTTAACTTATTGTCTTGTTCTTTTAATGATCTCTAAGAAGTATTTTTGGTGGAAATTTCAAGGAAAGTGTTCTTACCTTGCTGTTGACCTTAGGGAGTAAAGTGTTCTGTTGTTTCAGTACTGAGCATACCAACTATAGATGTACTATATGAGGCCTTTATTTTATCCAGGCATTTTTTTAACATATTTAATTCGCTGTGTGGCTTCATTAGAAAGAAAGTTGAATTTTATTAAAAACCTTATCCAACCATTCTGAAATGACCCTATGAGTTCAGTCCTTCATTCTGTGAATTGACACAGCACACAGGGATTTGTTCTTGTGTTTGTGAAGGACACTGGCCTGCTGTTTCCTTTTCTTGTGTTAATGAGGAATTCTGAAAACATGCTATTTTCAGTTTTTAAAGGATTTTTGCTTTGTGTTTGAGGCATATTTCTGTAAGTTCTTCTAATGTTTATTTCACAGAGAAGCTGTCAGTTCCTAGGTTTCCTGTAAGGGAATGTATACTTGTATCTAATCTTTTTACTTTGTTCTAGATTTTCATTTCTTTGTAATTTAGCATTAAAACATTTGTTCTTTAAACTTATCAGTTATTCTGTTTATATTTTTAATATATAAAGCTACCTTATGACTCTTTGAAGTTCTGCAACATATCTAATCTGTTTTATGTTTTGATGTCAAATTTATATCATTTAACAAGTTGTCTTCATCATTATTGTTATTAATAGTTTTCTTTGATCCATTACAGTCCCAGGTGTTCTAAATAAGGCTCTCTATTGTTTCTGCCTTTAAATTTTGAGCTGTTGTACCATTTTCTAATTAGAAGGGTTTATAATGATGATGATTGTGATGCTTAAAGAGAAAAGGACCAGGAATGATAAATTCTGGTGGTTTTTATTTCTCTGGAAAACTTTTTATTTCTCTATGATTTCTGAAGGTCAGTTTTTGATAGGTGAAGTTCTATTTGGCAAAGTTATGTTTTCTTTTAGCATGGAAGTAGATTATCCCATCTACAAATTTATATCTTTTATCTAGATAAATCTACAGATCATTGTGCTGATAGCCTTTGTATATGGTTTGTTCCTTGTCTCTTGAAGACCTCAAATACTTTTCATTATCTTTGTGTTTTGATATTTTGATTAATATGTGTCTTGAAGAAATATAATTTATGGCTATTTTTTTGGAGAGATTGTTCTTCCTGTACTTAGGTATGGATAAATTTCCTTGGGTTGTGAAGTTTGGGATAATTATTTCATTAGATATGCTTTCTGTTTCTTTAAAATACATTCTTCCCTTTTTTAGATTAAATCTACATCTTAAAGTATGTGAATTAATGACTTCATGTAATTCCTTCTGTTAACTTTTTATTGTTTTATTTTCTTGACTAAATAATTTCAGATGTCTCATCTGAGATTTTTCTTTTTAGCTTGATTAAAATTGCTGTTAAAGATTATTCATGTTTCAACTCAGTATTGTATCTTTCTTTAGTATTTCCACTTGCATTTATATTGTTTCTATTTGTCACATTTTTATGTGTGTATACCTCTTTCCAAATTTTATTAAATTATTATGAATAAATTATTTAAGTTCAAGAACTTCAAGAGGCTTTTTAAAACTACTTTCTGAACCTCTAGTGGGTTTTGTTCTTTCATGGGAGCTTTGTTAGACTGTTTTTCTTTTTGTTTTTTTTTTTAAAGAACTATGATTGCCCACTCCTGGTGACATTGCTAGCCTTGCGATGATGTCAGTACCTGAAGAGAGATAGGCTTCACCCCATGCTCACAGCTGACCATGGACAGGACCAGAGCTTCTCTCTTTTGTCTATCTTGTGACCTCAGATAGCTTTAATAACCATGACAGAAGAGAGACACTGAATTTGTTCAATTGAACTAGGAGTTTTAGCTGAAGGTTTAGCACACTTGAGTGGATTAGCAGGCTGGCTACTGTCAGAGAGGGCTGGTATATTCTCCAATAAAAACTAGTGAAATGTGAGATCAGGAGGTGGTGGACATCTTTCAAGAGAGGCAAAGGCTTCATGGAGCAACTGATGGAGACCTTCAGGGTGACTCAGTAGAAATGTGTGCGGAGGCTTACTTCCCTGAGGACTGTTGAACATTTGAGTGTTATAGTTCAAGTTCCTCTTCTTTGATACTGCTGGGGCAGTCATTTCTGTTTCTGACTAAGAGCCTTGAGGTCTACCTCTCTGTGATTCAAATTAGACAAATCCCCCCACTACCTGGGGAATAACCACCAGAGCATTGTTGTTTGCCATGCTGTCTGCAGACTCTGATCAGTGTTACCAGGTTCTAGTTCAAAGCGGTGGCAGAGAGCTGCACACTGGTGCTGACAGCTTTTTCTATAGTATTTGTTTACACTTGACCTCACAGGGCATCACCTTGCCATTTTTACTGCCAAAAAGGCAGGAAAAGATTCTAAGGATCTGTATTAGAGTGCTGGAAGTTTCAGAGTCTAGTTCCAGATTTCTTTTCCTCTGTAGAAACTGTGATGTCTGAAAAATCTGCACAGTATGACAACTAGCTGAGGCAGTCAAGGTGATACCCTTAATGCCTTCCATGATGTTTTTTATCTCATTCAATGGAACACACCTGTGCCTCACATTCAGACTCATATTGGCTGAATATTCAGTCCTCATATTGAGGAGAGGTTGTTCATTTCTACTTTGTTGTCTATCACATTTTCTCTGAACATTGTTCAATTTTGGAACCTCTTATTGCATCAATCTGTTGAAGTCACTCAGAATTCTGGATTTTATGATGTATTTCTCATTATTAGTATAAAATGCGTGGGTGTGTGTATTTAACTGGCAACTTATTTCTATCAGTCAATTATCTATTATAAAGCAACTAAATGAGCCAGCAAGGCAGCCATGGATGACAGTCACTGTGACAGTAGAAATGTAGAAAGTAGACCTTCAATTGAAACCAGAGGAGCTGAGGTGAGAGAAACTAGGACCCAAGAAGGCAGATACTTTGTGACTTTTAGGGTTGACTATAGAGAAATGAGAGGTACATAGAAGAGACACACACATCTGCACACCTGAGGTCCAGTGTACAGCCAGGGTAGGGTGATGCAGGAGGCTAGCAACAAATGTCACTTGCAAAATGTTTACTGTTTCAAGCATCTATTTTTTCACAGAAAGTCATCTGTATTATTTTTTAATTATTATGCTTATTTATGAATATTTATGAATGTGCATGTCTGTCGCGTGCCACCTTGCCAGCAAGGAACACGCAACACCGGATCCTTCTCTTTGCAGTTTATTCAGGCCTTTAATTATCTTCTTGTCTCTCACTCACTCACTCTCACTCTCAGACATATGACAGATGACCACTCTCTCACGAACAAAAGTCCGCTCGTGGCTAAATACCCTCTGGGCCTCCAATCTCGGTAAGCCACGTGGACATTGCCCATAGGTCCTGAGGCGCAGAAGCAAGCCACCATTCTCGCCTACAGCCAATAAGGAGTTGTTTACTCCCAAGAGCACTCACCATCCCATAAGGAAGGTGGAAGGCAGAAACCAACGCCACCTTTAGGGCATGGTACAACGCTCCCTACACATGTCTGCATGCACAGGCACTGGTGTACTCAATATACCTCAGCTCAGTTGTGAAGGCAGAGGCTAGCCTGCAGAAGTCATCCTCTCAGTTGAGACTTCCTCTTCACCCATACTCTACTTTACCACTTATATAGTCTCATTTTCCATCATAAGTCACTAATTACCAAAACTAAAACTTACACTGTTTTATAGTTAGACAAACAAATAAAGTTTACCATTCTTAATGAATGTTCTATCATTCTAACATTTGAAAATCCATTTTCCCCATTCATCAGTGTCATCTTTAATTTATCATTTGTGGAAGAAGTACAACATCCTTTACAATATCCCCAAATAATATAAAAAATCTTGGGCTAACTCTAACCAAGTAAGTAAAAGACTTGTATGATAAAAATTTTAAGTCTTTGAAGTATAAATTGAAGAAGATATCAGAAGAGAGAAAGATCTCTCATGCTCATGAATTGGCAATATTAAAAATTGCGATCGTAACAAAAGCAGTCAACTGTTTCAATGAGATCCCCATCAAAATCCCAGTAAAATTATTTACAGACCTAGAAAGCCAATTTTTAAGTTCAGTTAGAAAGAAAAACCTAAGATAGATAAAATAATCCTGAACAATAAAAGAATTGCTGAAAGTATCACCATTCCTGATCTCAAGTTGTACCATAGAGTTATAATAATAGAAAAATGTATGGTATTATCATAAAAGCAGATATGTTAATCAGTTGAATAGAATTGAAGATCCAGATATAAAACCAGAAACCTATGAACACCTGATTTTTTTTTTTTTTATAAAAAAAGCCAGATATACACACTGGAAGAAAGGCAGAATATTCAACAAATGGTACTGATCAAATTGGAAATCTTCATGTAATAGAATGCAAATAAAATTACACATTTATCACTCCACAAAATCCAAGTTTAAGTGGATCCAAGACCTCCATATAAAGCCATATAAACAACCTGATGAAAAAGAAAATGAGGAATATTCTTAAACACATTGGCACAAGAGATGACTTTCTAGACAGAACACCAATTGCACAAGAACTAAGATTAATAAATAGGATGATAAAACTGAATAGCTTCTGTAAGTCAATGGATACCATCAGTTGAACAAAGCAATATCCTCCAGAATGGAAAAAGATTTTTACTCACTTTACATCTAAGAGAGAACTAATAGCCCAAATTATATAATAAAATCAAGAAGCTAGATATCAAAAACAAACCCTCACAAGTAATTTAATAAAAAATGATGTACAGATATAAACAGAATTCTCAATGGAGGAAACTGAAATGGCTGAGAAACACTTAAACAAATGTTCAACACCCTTAGCCACCAGGGAAATGCAAATCAAAACAACTATAATATTCCTTGTTACACCTGTCAGAATGGCTAAGATCAATAACACAAGTGACAGCTAATGCTGACAAGAATGTGGTGCAAAAGAAACATTCCTCTATTGCTGGTGGGAGGGAAAACCTGTAAAGCCACTATTGAAATCAATATGGTGGCTTCTCAGAAAGTTGGGAATTAATCTACTTCAAGATTAACTACTACTAGAATATATATACTACTATATATTCAATGAACCCTGCATCCTACCACAGGACATCTTCTCAATTATGTTATTGCATATTTATTTGTAACAGTCAGAACCTGGAAACAACCTAGATGTCTCTCAAAAGAAGAATGGATAAAGAAGATGTGGTACATTTATACGATGGAGTGTTACCTAGTGATCAAAATATGACATCATATAAAATTTGTATACAAATGGATAAAACTAAAAATATTATCCTGAGTGTGAGGCAACCCATACACAAAAAGATAAATATGGTATGTACTCATTTATAAGTGAATATTAGCTATTAAGTAAATGATAACAAGATTACAATCTGTAGACCCAGAAAGGTTAGTTTGAGAGAAAGTCTCTAGAGGGAACCTATAGATCTTCCTTGGAAAAAAGAAATAGACTTTTTGGGTAAACTGGGGGTGAACGAGGACAGAAGCAAAAGGGATAGAAAGAGAGCATGGAGAGAAAGCTAGAAATGAGGAGTATTTTGGGGTGCAGTGTGGAAAACTAGTTTCAGTGAAAACTTCCTGGAATATATGAGGATGATCCTAATGAGGAATTCTTGTAGTGGAAAATATGAAGCCTCAACTGGCCATCTCTTGTAGCCAGGCAATGTTTCCAGTAGCAATACTGCACTCCATTTGTAGTATGAGTTTCTGGTCTGATCTATACTCATGGTCCAAACTCACCCACAGTTGCTTAGCCCCTCCCAAAATGACTCAGTTGCTTATATTAATTACATGCTGTTCGACCTATGGCTAGGGCTTATTACTAGCTAGCTCTCTTATCTTAACCCATATCCGCTAATCTGTCTTGTCATATGGCTCTTGGCTTACCTAAATTTTTTTACATATTGCTCCTTTGGTGGCTGGGTTGCATCTCTCATGACTCCACTCTTCTTCCAGTGTATCTAAGCTTGTATTTCTTGCTTGTTTCCAAGAAGCCCTTCCATAGGCTAAAACAGTCCCTTTATTAACCAAGGACATTCACATCATACAGAAAGACATCCCATATCACTTCCCCTTTCATCTAATCAAAAAGGAAGGTTTCAATTTTAACGTAGCAAAATTACATATAACAAAATACCTATCAAGCAAGAATTATAGTTACAGTATCTACTCTTTTTGTATTTCACAAAATTAAAAAAAAAATTTATCATCTACTTTATCCTTATGAGTCCAAAGTTTCATATCTAATATATCTTTTAAAATAACTAAGTAAAACTATACTTATAACTATCTAATCTTCAACTACATCAAAGATCACAAAAGGAGATAATATTACCCAAGTAAATAGGAAGTGCAAGCAACTTCCAAAATCTAAAAACAAAACAACAATAAAACCAATAAAATGATTTCTAATGATACTCTGCTATACTCACAGAAAGGTGCCTCGTCTGTCATCACCACAAAAGCTTCCTTCTCCAGCAGATGGGAGAAGGTACAGAAACCCACATCCAGATATTACAAGAGAACTGAGAGTATATATTTGAGGTCTTTATTAGTCCTTCCTCTTAAAGCTCAGAGAATCCAGAGGCAGGCCAAAAAGTTTCAGAAGTTAGAGGGGATGGAGGAACCAAGAGAACATAGCCACAAAATCAACAAGTACGGTTACATAGGCCCATCATTCTCTTAAAGTAATTCATGCTGCCAGGAGCAGACCTGTCTCACTGTTCAGGAAAGTCTAAGTTCTTAGAATATTTTAAATATCATATTCTGTTGGTTTTTGAAGTGTTCGAAGATTACCTACCTAATGAAATATATCTTTGTATATCTAAAAAAATCCTAACTAACATGACTATAAGTTTGGTTATCATAGATGACTATTAATCTGCACTTCTTAATTACACATTACAATTTTAAATGAGTTACATAAACATAATACCTTGAACAAGAGTGACAAGCTTTGGAACTGCATGGGTCTGCACCAGATCCTCTGCATATATGTTATGGCTGTTAGCTTGAAGTTCTTATGGGACTCCTAACAGTGGCAGCAGCTGTGTCTTACTTTTATGTCTGCTCTGGGGAATCCCTTTTTTCCTGTTAGATTGCATCATCCAGCTTTAGTCTGTGGGTGTTTGCTTGTCATACTGTATTTTATTTTGTCAGGTTTGGTTGGTGTCTCTTGGAGACCTGCTCTTTCAAGAAGGGTGACTAGATCTGGAAAGGAACTGGGAGGAGCAGAAGGAGAAATTGCTGTGGAGAAGATATATTGCATAAGAGAAGAATCTATTTTTAAAAGAGAGAGAGAGAGCATCCCAGTCTATGAGGAGACACTCCCTGGAGCTCATGTTCCATGCCAACTGGAAGGAAGTGGCACAACCCTGAGATCTCATGTTCTCTGCAAACACGTGTTCTCTTTCAGCCTGAGTCCACTTCCTGCTCCCTGATTGAGAAACAAATACTACAGGATTAAAACAAAGCATCGCTGCAGCCTTAATCAGGACTTTAAAGGAGAATTAAAACTGTTTGCTGTGAAAGTAGGTGAATTTAGTTGTGATGACAATTCATTTTCTTTTGTTTCAAGAATGTATCCATACACTTTCTATAAGCACACAGACATATAAACAAGTACAGGCACACACTGGCACCTGTCCACATGCAGACATACTCACAAATATACATGGTTTATACACAGGCACACAGACAGGGAAATATTTACAGGCACGTACATATGCACACATATATAGACATGCACAGGCATGCACACAAACAAGCACAGACATTCACAGTTACAGGGAAACACACACACACACATTAAAATATGCACACATGAACACACAGCCATAGCCAAAGCCTGTTAATGCTAATGGAGGCATCCTAAGGTCACCTTTCCATATCTCACTTTGTCTCTTAAGCCTTGGAGTCTCATGCCTGTCCTTAAGAAGGTATTCTGGAGATTTGGCTCAGCGGTTAAGAGCACCATCTGCTCTTCCAGAGGACCCGGGTTCTATTCCCAGCACCCACATGGCAGCTAACAACTGTCTGTAGTTCCAGGCAAACACCAAGGCAAATAAATAAATAAAGTTTTTTTTTTGTTTTTTTGTTTTTTGTTTGTTTTTTGTTTTAAAAGAAGGTATTCTGAGGATGGGGAGATGGATCACGTTTTAAGAACTCTGGCTGCTCTTATAGAGGACCAGGATTCAATATTGGCACCCACATGGTGTTGTAGTATGTTTTTCCCGGCCTGTTTGGGTCCGGAGATTTGTGACTGGCACACGTGTGGTGCCGGCGGTGTGGAGCCTGGTCTGTGCGCCCGCAGCTTCTGCCCCCCAAAAGAAATGAATCACACGCTTATATACTTTAACACTGTTTGGCCCATAAGCACATTACTAACTAGCTCTTTCTTCTTAAATCAACCC
>PVIH01026674.1:0-18331 GCA_004025045.1 Sigmodon hispidus | reverse complement strand
TAGGCAGGTCAAGGCTGGTGTGTGTGTGTGTGTGTGTGTGTGTGTTTGTCTGTGTGTATGTTTATGTCTGTATAAGTATGTGCCTGAAAGTGTGTTGCTATACCAGTAAGGCCATTGCAACGTGGTCTCTGGGTTTCAGTTAACACTCAGAGGTCATTCAGTGCCTGGGCATTCTGGGAGGCTGGATGGGCCAGAAAGCCACTGGATGCCCTCGATTAGGCAGAGGGAGGACCATAAAGTAAGGGAAGAAAGCAAGTACATCCAAACCACGCCCTCTTTCCCTAGCGTGTGTCCAGTCTCATAATTCAGAACAGGTCCTGAAGGGACAACTCCAGGATAAGAGGTAGCGAATTGACACATGGTTTCATGAAAATCTTCAGGAGACTAAGTGAAGGATGCCAGGTAGAGTCTTAGTACAATTCTCAATAATATTCCAGGCATGGAATCTGTTCTCTTAATGACTTCTAGGGCATAACAATCCACATTGCTCAAAATGTGGATTTTTAACTCAGGTGCACTCTATATAGTGATGATGAGCAAGACCTCATCCTCAAATCCTGAGAATAATTAAATTATAGGAGCCCATTCAAAGCTATCTACCCTGTCCTCAGTTTTCAGATAAAGCCTAGAAAGGCAAAAGACATTAACCATGGTCATTGTGACCTTGGTCCATCTGACAGTGACTCAGCAATGCCTTTACCCTACTCTTCTTATCTCCAAATAATTTAAATTAATTACCAGGGTGGGGGGCATAGACTGTATAGCAGATTGAACTAATTAAAGTAAAATAATATAGATTCAATAAATTATCCATAATAGCAACATTGGTTTATTCTGGGAATAACAGATATAACTTTTAGGGACACAATTTTCTACTCTACAGGGAAAAACATCTTCAAGAAAACAATTGTAACATTTTCCTTGATCAAACATAAAAGAAAATGTTTGTATTTGTATTTTAGTATTTTCAGACTAAGAGAGAAAGCTGGGTTTTAAGTACTACAAGTTTATTTCCCATGATTGCAGGGGGCTGAAAAGTTCAAGATCAAGATTTAGCTAGATTTGGCATCTGGAGAGAGTCCAAATAAATTTTACGATAAAAATTTCCTTTTTTCTCTTCATTTCAAGACAGGATTTCTCTGTGTAGCCCTGGCTATCCTGGAACTAACTCTGTAGACCAGGTTTGCCTCAAACTCAGAGATCTGCCTCTGAGTACTGAGATTAAAAATCTCCCGAGTACTGAGATTAAAAGCATGTGCCATTACCTCCAGGTCAGAATAAAAAATTTCTACAACTCAAATGTCAAGTCCAGAAGCATTATTTTCTCTCTTCAAGATAGGATATTACTATGTTGTTCTAAAAACTTACAGTCTTCTTGTTTCAGCTTTCCAAGTGTGGACATCACAGGCATGTGCTACCACTACCTGCTGCCAATAGCATTATCCATCCATCCATCCATCCATCCATCCATCCATCCATCCATGCATCTATCTATCTATCTATCTATCTATCTATCTATCTATCTATCTATCTATCTGTCCATCCATCCTTCTATCCATCCTTCTATCCGTCCATCCATCCATCCATGCATCTATCTATCTATCTATCTATCTATCTATCTATCTATCTATCAATCAATCAATCATCTATCTATCTGTCATAGACAGACATTTCCTGCCATGACCGCCCATTTCTTATCCCAGTTTACCATACAAAGACTTAATATTATTTGTAGATACTCAGCCTATAGATCAGGTTTATTACTAACTAGCTTTTACATTTAAATTAACCTATTTTTATTAGTATATGTTTTGCCACTTGGCTTGAGGATTTACCTGCCTTCTAGCACATCTTGCTTCCTGGGCAGCTCACTGGCACCTCTTCTTACTCTTCCCTCATTCCCTCATTCCCTCATTCTCAGCTTGGCCTTCCTGCCTAACTAACTTCCTTCCCAAATATAAGCCTGCCAGCTTTTATTAACAAACGAGAGCCATACATATTCATAATCTAGAAAAGAATGCTTCCATAGCAATATGTATATAAACTAATTAATTTTTGTATGTGATTATGTTTGCCTGTATATATTTTTGTACACCACATGCATGCCTGATGAAACCAGATCCCCTGTGACTTGAGTTATGAATAGTTGTGAGCCACCATGTGGGTATTGGAAATTGAACCCTGGTGCTTTGGAAGAGCAGCCAGTGTTCTTAATTGAGGAGTCATCTCTCCAGCCCCTAAAGATGTAAAGCTATGTATTGACCATTGTTCAACATTATTTACAACAAGTAAGCAATATGCAATTAGATATTAGATAGCATTCTTATATAACAAAGTTATTGTCCTGGATTATGTTGACATAGTAATCTATATACTGAAAAGATGTAGCCTATCAGTAAGGTGAGGCTGGGCAAAGCAAAGACATTTAGATTGATAATTTATAATCCCAAATTTTAATTAATAGATAGCATTCTTAATGTAACAGACACCAAGCAGCTCTTCTGGTAGAAGCATGCAAGAATGTCACTTGTCACCATTGCTTCTAAAAGAGGTTAGGACTGCTGGCCCCAACTCCTCAGAAAAAAATAGAAACAAGAGATTATGTCATAATAGAAGATGCAAACCCACAAAAGTCTCAAACAGACCAAAAGTCTCAAATAGACCAAAGAAGGCAAGAGAAAGCACACCTCAAATGTCAGTCCTTTGCAGGTCTCATCATAGACATTTAATTGATCCAGTGAAGGGATCCAAGGGGGAACTAGTGAGTGAAAAGGAGTCTTATGTCTTCAAATACAAGATCCATTAGAATGGGTGTTGCCTTGTGTATTGTTTCTGAGTATATACACACATGCAGGTATGTATTTAATATGATAATATAACTTATAGTTTCCATTTTAGCAGCTACACATGTACATTCATGTGCAAAATAATTTTACATCAGAAGAAGCTAACATTGCCTCAGTGATTCAGAAGTATATTCATCTAAACAAATAATTGTGTTTATTATTGTATTTTTATCTTCAAGAACACACAAACACACAAAGTTTTCCAAAGTTTGCTTTAGTTTTTAAAAACAAATATTCAGTTTAGTGCAGTGAAAAAAAAAATCAATCCATCACCTAAGACTGAAGGATCATTTCAGGAATAGAAAGACGGTAAGAGCTGGAGGAACAGGGGGTTTATTGTGAGACTGTGTCTCCTAGCTATACCTATAAAATCTCACCAACATAACCGCTGAAACATGGGCTGAATAAGAACAATCATAAACATGTTAAAGTTGATGGGGCAAAGCCCGTGAGGCCTCACATACATAGGAACCACATGCAAACAAGAAATGCTGAAAGCTGGAGAGATAGTTTTCTTCAGAGAAGAGCACACCACGTGCTTATCCAATGCACAGTGGTCAGTACTGGAAACACAGATACAAGTAACACAACACAGATTGATCAGGTCACATTTATGCATTTAGGGACATGTATGTGTATGCACATATTTATACGTATATCACAACAGCTAGTGAAAAAAGACGGTATGAATTTGAAAGAGAGCAAGGAAGGGTGTATGAGAGGATTTGGGGGGGAGAAGTGTAATTACATAAGAATCTCAAAAAATAAAAGAAATAATTAAAAAACCCAATACATAAGGGGCTAGAGAGATGGGTCTGTGGTGAAGAGCACATACTTCTCTTGCAGAGAACCCAAGTTCAGTTCCTGACACCCACGTGGTAGCTCAAAACCGTGATACTGGTGCTGAGGGCTCTGATGGCCTCCACTGGTCTCTGTGAGCACAGCATGTGTGATGCACACACACAAATGCAGGCAAATCACTCATACTCAAAATGGAAATAAATAAATCTTAAGAAAATAATGTATTAGATTTCCATGGGCTTCCAAATAGTGCTTATAAGTTATTTATAGAGCTAGCACAATACATAAATCTTAGGCTACTGTCTGATTTTATTTAAAAATTGATTTTACTCTCTTTAACATTTAAAGCATATTTATACACAGCACATTCATGTTACTTTTAACACTCCACTTATCTGATTCAACAAAGAAAAACTTTCTGAGGACTGCAATAATTCTTTTCAATCCAGTAAACTCATAAATATGCTGAGACTCAAGCCCCCTTCAAACATGCATATAAATTTAATCAGAGTTCAACTTAAATACTGCTGTGAACATTAACCATTTATTATATTTTTAAAAGGAGTTATGATTTACCTGCTAATTCTTTTTTTCTTTATTATTATTATTATGAACAAAGAAGTCACACTTTCTAACCTTGTATATCCTTATTCAAGGTCTCTTCCCCTCCCACCACATCAGGTCCTTCTTTCTTCTCCACAAATCCCCATCCCCTCCCTGGTCAGTCCCATGGTCCCACTGTCCCAATATTGCTTAGTTCAGTCTCCACTCCTGGCAGATCCAATTTTCTCCCCCAACCCTCAAGAGTGAGTCAGGTGTTCCTCTAGGGGGAGTGGGATCCAAGGACTCAGTCCAGGGTGTTTCTGATCCCAAGCTGTTCAGTGGTTGTGGTTTGCAGCTTGGGCATGCTTTGCTTTTTTTCTTGTTTGTTTGTTTGTTTGTTTAGAGTCCACTAATGAGTGAGTGCATCCCTTGCTTATCTTTCTGAGTTTGTGATACCTCGCTCAGGAGGATATTCTCCAAATCTATCCATTTGCCTGCAAATTTTAGGATATTATTTTTTCTTACTGCTGAGTAGTACTCCATTGTGTAGATGTACCACAGTTTGTTAATCCATTCTTCAGTTGAGGGACATCTAGGTTGTTTCCAGGATCTTGCTATTACAAATAACACTGCTATGAACATAGTTGAGCTAATGCCTTTGGAGTGTGACTGTGCATCTTTAGGGTATAGGTATTGCTGGGTTCTTGGGGAGACTGATTCTCAATTTTCTGAGAAACCGCCATATTGCATTCCAAAGTGGCTGAACAAGCTTACACTCCCACCAACAATGGAGTAGTGTTCCCCTTGATCCACATCCTCTCCAGCATAGGCTATCCTCTGTCTTTTATCTTAGCTAGTCTAACAGGTGTCAGGTGGTATCTCAAAATTGTTTTGATTTGCATTTCTCTGATGACTAAAGATGATGAGCACTTTTTCAGGTGCCTTTCAGCCATTCATAATTCTTCAGCTGAGAATTCCCTTTTTAGATCTGAACCCCATTTTTTGATAGGGTTATTCAAGGTTTTGGGCTCTAGATTCTTGAGCTCTTTATATATCTTAGAGATCAGTCCTCTATCACTTGTAGAGTTGATGAAAATCTTTTCCCATTGTGTAGGCTGTCGTTTTGTCCTATTGACAGTGTCCTTGGCTTTGCAGAAGCTTCTTAGCTTCAGGAGATCCCACTTATTGATTGTTGGTCTTAGTGTCTGTGCCACTGGTGTTATATTTAGGAAGTGGTCCCCTATGCCAATTCATACAAGTGTATTTCCCACTTTCTTTTCTATCAAGTTCAAAGTGGCTGGGTTTATGATGAGGTCTTTGATCCACTTGGATTTGAGTTTTGTGCAAGGTGACAGGCTTGGATCTATTTGCATTTTTCTACACACTTCCATCCAGCTATGCCAACACCATTTGTTAAATATACTATCTTTTTTCCATTGAATGTTTTGGGCCTCTTTGTCAAAGATCAGGTGTTCGTAGGTTTTTGGGTTAATGTCTGAATCCTCAATTCTATTCCATTGATCCACAAGTCTGTTTTTATGCCAGTACCAGGCTGTTTTTATTACTGTAGCTCTATAGTATAGCTTGAAGTCAGGGATGGTGATACCTCCTGAGGTTCTTTTGTTGAGTAAAATTGTTTTGGCAATCCTGGCTTTCCTGTTATTCCAAATGAAAATGAGTATTGTTCTTTCAAGGTCCAAAAAATATTGTGTTGGTATTTTGATGGGCAGTGCATTGAATCTGTAGATTGCCTTTGGTAGAATTGCCATTTTTACTATGTTGAGCCTACCTATCCAGGAACATGGGAGAACTTTCCATTTTTTGATATCCTCTTCAATTTCTTTCTTCAGTGATTTTTTTTTGTCAAATAGATCTGTTACTTCTTTGGTTATAGTTACTCCAAGGTATTTAATACTATTTGCTGCTATTATAAAGGGTAATGTGTCCCTTATTCCTTTTTCAGCTCTCCTCTCTTTAGTGTATAGAAGGGCTACTGATTTTTTTGAGTTAATCTTGTATCCTGCTACATTGCTGAAGGTGTTTATCAGCTGTAACAGTTCCTTGGAAGAATTTTGTGGGTCACTTATGTATACAATCATATCATCAAACTTAGAATAGAGATAACTTCACTTCTTCTTTTCCAATTTGTATCCCCTTAATCTCCTTTCCTTCTCTTATTGCTTTAGCTAAAACTTTGAGAACTATATTGAATAGATAAGGGGAGAGAGGACATCCTTGTCTAATTCCTGATTTTAGTGGGATTGCTTTGAGGTTTTTCTCCATTAAGTTTGATACTGGCTGCCGGCTTCTTGTAAATCGCCTTTATTATATTTAGGTATTCTCCCTGTATTCCTGATCTCTCCAGGACTTTTATCATAAAGGAGTGTTGGATTTTGTCAAAGGCTTTCTCAGCATCTAAGGATATGATCATGTGGTTTTGTTCCTTTAGTTTGTTTATATGATGGATAACATTTACGGTTTTTCGTATGTTAAACCAGCCCTGCATTTCTGGGATGAAGCTTACTTGGTCGTGGTGGATGATATTTTTTATACATTGTTGTATGCAGTTCGCTAAAATTTTGTTGAGAATTTTAGCGTCAATATTCATGAGGGAAATTTGTCTGTAATTCTCCTTCTTTGTTGTATCTTTGAGTGGCTTGGGTATTGGGGTAATTGTGGCCTCATAAAAGCAATTTGGCAATATTCCTTCAGTTTCTACTGTGTGGAATAGTTTGAGGAGTAATGGTAGTAATTCTTCTTTGAATGTCTGGTAGAATTCGGCACTGAAACCATCTGGACCAGAGCTTTTATTTTTGGGGAGGCTTTTAATGACAGCTTCAATTTCCTTAAGGGTTATAGGCCTGTTTAGGTAATTAATCTGATCTTCATTTAATTTTGGTAAATGGTACCTGTCCAGAAAGCTGTCCATTTCTTCTAGGTTTTCCATTTTTGTGGAACACAGATTTTCAAAGTATGATCTGATAATTCTCTGGATTTCCTGGGGGTCTGTTGTTATGTCCCCCTTTTCATTTCTGATTTTGTTGATTTGAACACTCTCTCTCTGTTTTTTTAATAATTTGGCTAAGGACTTATCTATCTTGTTGACTTTCTCAAAGAAACAACTCTTAGATTCATTGATTCTTTGTATTGTTCTTTTTGTTTCAATTGTATTGATTTCAGCTCTAAGTTTGATTATTTCCTGCTGTCTACTCCTTCTAGGTGAGTTCGTTTCTAATTGTTCTAAGGTTTTCAGCTGAGCTGTTAGGTCTCTAGTGTGGGATTTCTCTAGGTTTTTCATGTAGGCATCTAGCACTATGAATTTTCCTCTTAAGACTGCTTTCATTGTGTCCCACAAGTTTGGATATGTTGTGGATTCATTTTCCTTAAATTCTAGGAAGACTTTGATTTCTTTCTTAATTTCTTCCTTGACCCAGAGATGGTTCAGCTGAGTGATGTTTAGTTTCCATGAGTTGGTAGGCTTTCTTTGATATTTGATGTTGTTGAACTCTAACTTTAGGCCCTGGTGGTCCGATATGTTACAAGGGATTATTTCCATATTTTTATATCTGTTGATATTTGCTTTATGACCAGTTATGTGGTCAATTTTGGAGAAAGTTCCATGAGGAGCTGAGAAATATGTATATTTCTTTGCATTTGGGTGGAAGTTTCTGTAGATATGTATTAAATCCATTTGCATCATAACCTGCTTTAGACTCCTTATTTCTCTGTTGAGTCTCTGTCTGGTTGATCTATCCAGGGTTGAAAGTGGGGTTTTGAAGTCTCTCACTATTAGGGTGTAAGAATTGATGTGGGATTCTAGCTTTAGCACTTTTACGTAGGTATGTGCCCTTATATTAGGGGCATAAATATTCAGGATTGAAATCTCCTCTTGACCAATTTTTCCTGTGATGACTAAGTAATGACCATCTTGGTCCCTTTTAATTGCTTTTAGCTTAAAGTCTACTTTGTTAGATATTAGAATGGCAACCCCTGTTTGTTTCTTAGGACCATTTGATTGGAAAATCTTTTCCCAACCCTTTACTCTAAGCCTATGTCTGTCTTTGAGGTTGAGGTATATTTCTTGTAGGCAACAGAAGGATGGCTTCTGTTGTTGTATCCGTCTTGTTGTGTGTGACATTTTATAGGAGAGTTGAGTCCATTGATATTAAGGGATATTAGTGAGCACTGATTGGTATTTCCTGTCATTTTTTGGTTGTAACTTGTTCGCATTTCCCTTCTCTGGAGTATTCTTCTGTGAAATTTTTAATTGTTTGTGGTTTCATGGGTGTATCTGGGGCACTTAGGTTGGAGTTTTCCCTCTAATACTTTCTGTAGTGCTGGATTGGTAGATAGGTATTGTTTCAGTCTGACTTTGTCATGAAATATCTTGTTACTCTATCTATGGTGATTGACAATTTTGCAGGGTATAGTATTCTAGTTTGGCAGTCATGCTCTTTTAGCATCTGTATAACTTCTGACCAAGCCCTTCTAGCTTTCATTGTTTCCATTGAATAGTCAGGTGTTATTCTGATGGGTCTGCCTTTATATGTAAGTTGGCCCTTTTCTTTTGCAGCTCTTAAAATTTTTTCTTTGTTCTGTATGTTTGGTGGCTTGATAATAATGTGGTGTGCTGATTTTTTTGGGGGGATCATATCTATTTGATGTTCTGTAAGCTTCTTGTATCTTTATAGGCATTTCCTTCTTCATGTTAGGGACGTTTTCTTCTATGATTTTATTGAAAACATTATCTGTGCCTTTGAGCTGGTATTTTTCTCCTTCTTCTATTTCTATTATTCTCAAGTTAGGTCTTTTCATAGTGTCCCAGATTTCCTGAACATTTTGAGTTATGGCTTTTTTGGTTTTAGTATTTACTTTGACCCATATATCTATTTGAGCTACTGAGTCTTCCACTTCAGAGATTCTATCTTCCATCTCTTGAACTCTGCTGGTTATGCTTGTACTTGTGGTTCCAGCTTTTTTCTTCAGGTTTTCTGTTTTCATCTTTGCCTCATTTTGTGCCTTTTTTATTGCTTCTAGTTCAGCTTTTAGTTCCTGGCATGTTTCTTTCATTTTTTGGTTTACTTTTTCTTGGTTTTCTTTTATAGATTTGTTCATCTCTTCCAATTTTTTGTTTGTATTTTCTTCTATTTCTTTAAGGCAATTTTTCATATCTTCTTTGAGAGCTTTGATGATCATTATAAAGGAATTTTTGGTGTTACTTCCTTCTGTCTTCTCTTCATTGCTCAGTCCAGGTCTTGTAGTTGTAGGACTGCCACTTTCTTCTGGAGTTACCTTGTTGTTATTTATATTATTAAATATATTTTTGCACTGGCATCTGCCCATGGCTTCTGTGGTTCACGATTAGGTGTTTCCTAGTTAGTTGTGGCACGTGAGCTTGTGTGTCTCCTGTCACCTCTGAATAAAAGGTCTGCTCAATCTCTACCTCTGCTCTGGGCAGGGGACTGAATTTCAAATCTTCAATCCTTCTCTGTTTGAGCAGTTGGAGGTGGGTGGCCATGCAAATTCCCTCAGCAGCAGCTGGGGGGACTCTGACAGTCAAAGTTTATCTCTGTGTGCTACAGAGTGTGTGTGGGGACAAGCTCCACAGACAGCACCTGGTCCTGGAACCGGAACCCGATTTGAACACAATTTTCCCCGGCAGGGATTCAGGCGCTGGGGCCTGCTGAACCCACCTCACCTTTGGGCGGAGTCTGAGTCTGTCTTTCAGAGTCCTCAGTCCTTATCTGTTTGATCAGTTGGAGGCGGGTGACCGTGCAAATTCCCTCAGCAGCAGCTGCGGGGGACCCTGGCAGTCAGAGTTTATCTCTGTCTGCTACAGAGTGTGTGGGGACATACTCCACAGACAGCACCTCTTACCTGCTAATTCAAATAAGCTAAATTATTTAAGTGTTATACTCAAACTGCCAAATGGGTACAGAGGCCTTGCCTTGCAAATAGCAATATTTCTATCTATTTTTAAACCATTTTTTTTTTTATTTTTGTATTAAAAACTCCTCCAGGTTGCAGGACTAGGGACACCCGGGACACTCTTTTAGGAGCTGATTCCACTATCTAACACATTGGGGTTATCTGATTCCATAGTTGCCCTGGATGCTGAGGAGTTATACTAGGCTGAGTATTTTAGGCTGTCCAGATGGGGGATTGGGTGGGGATGTAGGGGGGTAGCCTTACAGCCAAGTCTTCACACTGCCAATTCTGCATTGAATTTCCTTGACTTTTAAGATAGTTAGATGTTCCTGATCTAATTCTGAAGACTTATTAACGTGATTGAATCCTACATCTTTTTCAAATTCCCCAGTCTACTCACCAGCAGATAAAAGGGATCAAAACACAGCTCCACTGGATTCTGGCCAGTTCTTCCTGCATTGTCTGACCACATACTGATTCCAATGAGATTCTATTCACAATGAAGACCAGGCAGGGGTTTAAAATGCTGTTAATAGTTAGAGGCTATTATTCCTTGAATTTTATTTTTTTCTTATGACATTTCTACCCTTAAGATGATTATATTTAAAAGAAATAAATGGCCTCTGGTACTTCATAAGTCATAAAACTTTCTTCTACCAAATGGCATTTCTCCCCAGGAAAATTAGCTCTCTCTCAAGGTAAAAATACTAATATTTGAGCAGGAGGAGAAATTGTCCTGGGCTTATAGATGCCTACGTTCCCTCACAGAGACACAGGGGGACTCTTTTCAATTGGCAGGGTGAAGCTGAGATTAGAATGAAAAGAAGACTCATGAAATTACTGTTGCGGAAGAATTTCCCCTTCCACCACACTGTCTCTGCTTCCCTTTAAATGCAC
This sequence comes from Sigmodon hispidus, assembly GCA_004025045.1. Taxonomy (NCBI): domain Eukaryota; kingdom Metazoa; phylum Chordata; class Mammalia; order Rodentia; family Cricetidae; genus Sigmodon; species Sigmodon hispidus. Next base: position 7,316 of record PVIH01026674.1, on the reverse strand, counting down.
CCACTTAGAGCTGGAGGGATGGAGCCATTGTTAAGAGTACATGCTGCTTTTCCAAAAAAGGAGTTCAGTTCCCAGCCATGCTAGGCAACTTATAGTCACCTGAAACTCCAGCTCTAGAGGGTCTACATTTTAACCCCCAAGGCTCCCACACACTAGAGTGTGCACATGTACATAAATAAATAAATATTTAAAAAACACACTAACTTAAAGTTAATTCTAGAAGCCATCCAAACTTCCCTCCTGATTTTCATAGAGGCATTGGGGACTCAGTCTAGACCCGCCTCAGTGATTCCTGGGATTGTGGAAGCAAATGAACTCAGGGTAGTTCCCTATAATCCCTCTCCCCTGACATTACGATTTTAGTCAAAAATGTCCCCAACAGTCCCATATTTTGAATGCTTAGTTCCAAGTGTATGATGCCGTGAGAGAGCCATGGAGCCCTTAGAATGTGGGGTTTGGCTTGTAGAAATATGAGACTCTAGAATCCTGTCTTTGAGAGTCATACCAACGCTGGGTTGTAGGTTTCTCTTCTTCCTGTTGTGTTAGGTTTCTGGCCCGGATTTTCTTGTCTAGACCAGAGGTTTGACTGGCAGTGTGGCAGAAACACTCTCAGTCACACAGAGACACATAGATTCTTATGTTAATTTTCTGCTGATTGACCTAGGGCCCAGGCATATAACTTGCTAACTCTGAACTCAACCCATGATTCTGTTCAGCCATGTGGCTTGGTATGTTTTCTCAGAGCAGCATCTTAACTTCTTTCCTCTGCATCTCCTGAAGCTCCAGCAACTCTGTGGCATCTGTTTGGTATGTCTGCTCTACTCTGAGATTTTCCCAGTTTGGTAACTCTGCCCACACTTCCTGTTTGCCTTTAGCCAACCAGCTTTTTTTAAACTTGTAGGCAGGACACAATTATTTAAAATATACCACATAATCCCATTACAGCTTCCTGATGTGTAGAATAGCTGCCTCATGTTCTCATGGAGCAACTCTGTTACCATACTAAGCAAAGGAAATTAGATTTAGAGATCTCGGTATGAAAAGAGAGCAAGGGGTCATAGGAATGATAGAAAAAGGGTAGATTATTAAAACTACTTTAAAGCTAAGAGGCAACTACTAGTCTTAAATATTTTATATTGGTATGTTTTTTGTATATTAATACAAATTTAAGGTTATTTTTGTTATACTATATATATATATATATATTTCTAGTCTTGCTTAAGGTATTGTACCTATGTGCTCATTTAACAATGTAATGCAAATTACTAGTCCTTGAAAGCTATTATTGTAAACTATTTAGGATAATTAAAAATGTAGTTTAGTAGTTAGTTATCTATAACAATCAAACTTGTAGTCATGTTAGGTATGTTTTCAAGGTTAAATAGAGATATACCTTAGATATATAGGTAGTCTTCAAACATTTCAGAGATCTTCAAACATTTCAGAGAATATGGCAGTTAAGATGTTATAATAACAGATGGCTTTCCATGACAGTAAGCCACATTTGCTCCTCACAGTACCAGTTTACTTCAAAAAAGGGTGATGGGCATCAAAGAACTTTTACATGTATTGTGAAATATTAATTAAAGATGTGTTACATTTATTTATGATATAAAACATTTGTGTAATGATGCAAAAGATGTGTTTATGTTGCATTTGTTTAACTCTGTGAAGCTGTATTATTTTGTCTCTCTAAAACACCTGATTGGTTTAATAAAGAGCCTAATGGTCAATAGTAAGGCTTGAGAAAGGATAGATTGAGATGGCAGGCAAAGAGAATAAATAGGAGGAAAAATCTTGGGAAAAAAATCAGACAGGGGAAGAGAAGTTGAGGACATCAAGGGCCAGACACCCAGATACTCCACAGCAAGCCAGGAAGTCAGAAGTAAAAAAAGGTATATAGAATAGAGAAAGGTAAAAGCCCAGAGGCAAAAGGTAGATGAGATTCTTTAAGTTAAAAAAATCTGGCTAGAAATAAGCCAGGCAAAGGTCAGTTATTTATAAGTAAGAATAAGGCTCTATGTGTGATTATTTGGGAGCTGGATAGCAGGCTCTCCAAAGAGTAAATAAAAACCAACTACACATATGGAGTTTTCTTTCAATGTGACAAAGCTAGCCATTAGGGAAAGAACTGCTCTTGTCTTGACTGCTGACAGTATGCTCTCCAAATTTTATAACCAGGACACAAAAGAAGACAACTGCTAAACTTTACCAAGACAAGATAGGAGAGTCCTTCAAAATTCCTGCTTCATGAAAAGTCTTTTAGATATTCTAGGTCTGTAGACTGAAGACAGATGTTGCAGAGGAACCTTGGGTAACTATTCAGGCAGCCAGATGTTTCTGTAATTTCTATAGTTTTGAAAGTTGCTTGCTCTGTACTTCTTGTTTACTCAAGTAATATTATATTCCTGGATCTCTGATGGGTTGAAAAGTAGATAATTACAATTATAGTTTTCCTTAGTTATTATGTTAAGTACAAAACTTTGGACTCACCAAGATAGGATATATAATAGAATAGTTTCTCCATATTTTATAAATACAAATGAACTCGACATTGAGTTATGAATGTAATTCTTTTCTAATAACCATTTTTATTATATGTAGTTTTACTGTGTTAGAGTTAAAACCTTTCCTTTTTAATTAGACAAAAGGGGGAAATGTGAGATAATTTTTTTGTATACTGTGAAGATACATCTCTGCCTAAAGTGCTTTCTGATTGGTTTAATAAAGAGCTGAACAACCAATAGCTAAGCAGGAGAGAATAGGTGAGACTTCTGGGGAAAGAGAGGACTCTGGGAAGAAAAGCAGAGAGGCCAGTAAAACATAGAACAATAGGGTAGAAGAGAGGTAAACATCACATAGTAGATTAATAGACACAGGTTTGAGTTAGAAGAGCTAGATAAGACAAGCCCAAGGTAAAGGCTAAGCTTTCATAATTAATAAGTCCCCATTGGGAATTGGCAGCCTACAAGAAAGTCTGACAACACTTTATATCAAATCCATGGGAAATTCTTAATCTAGTGATTGGCGTATAGTAAATGCTTACAAAATATATGCAGTTTCAACATGGTAGTCACCCTGGGCTTCCCCATTTTTCTCATTTACTCACCCAACATCCAAACAATAGCCTACTCCTGATAATCATAATCCTAAATCTAAGTCAGTTACCAGCACCTCCTCTTGTGTCCAGCCATGGTACTCTATCACCTTTCTCTGGATCATTGTCATAATTCATAACTGTTCTCTTTATCACCAGTCTTGTCCCATCTAAGCATTATTGGCCCAGCAGCCAAGAGTGACTTTTCCAAAATGAAAATCATCTCATTCACTACCCGTAGCATGAGGAAAAGTCCCAGTTTCCCAGAAATTCATGTAGTCCTTGTCACCCCACCTTTACCTTGTATCTTTTCTCAGCCATTCACAGCTCCAGTCCTGACACTGCTTTTGTTCAGCTCTAAGATTTGGATCTACCCTCCATCTGAATCCCTTTTACCATAGCCTCCTCTTCTCCCTAATACTTCTTGTTCATCTAGATCTCAGTCTTACTAGAAGCATTTCCTGATCCTCAAAGCTGATATTCCTGTCTCTTCTTATATGACCCACTTTTCACCTATTATGACACTTACCACAGCAACTCAGACTAAATCCCCAACAGTAGATAGAATGATGGCTCCCCAAAATGTCCAGCCTAGTCCCTAAAAGCTAAGCATAGGAACCAAATAGATACAGATTTTAAGATGGAGAAATGTTCTTGAATGATTGGGGTGGGCTCAAATGAATCAAACTTCTGATAAGAAAACAGGGAGGTAGGGGATTCAGAATCCAAGAAGGAGCTAAAACAAGAAAAAATAATGCTGGGTGATGTGAGGCCTTGAGGTAAAGGGTGGGAGCAGGCTTTAGAAACCAGACAAGGTCCCAGAACATCTTCTCCCTCAGAGTTTCTGGGAAAACCCCAGCCTGCTTGCCTTCAGCCTGGCTAAGAACCATTTTGGACTGCTGATGTCTAAAACTACAGCAGGATATATTTTTATTAGTTTTATTCCAACTGGTTATTTGTTGTGGTAGCAACAGGAAACTCATACATCCCTTGTAGATTTTGTTCATCTCACTTTAACACCTGGGTCAGTTACTGGCCCATATTATGTGCTCAATAATATGTGATAGGCTACTCTTTTTGAAAGATTAATCTATTTTCCACCTGGCAGTTTGTTTTCCCCTTCCCACAGCTAGTCTCTGAAATTTTTATTTGGAAGAGATATGGTAAGAATAAGTAGTAACCTTGTAGTCTCTCTTTGGAGTTTTTAGACATTTTGGGATATGATTATTTGCCATGTAACTATGTTTAAGCCATTAGAAGATCACACACACACACAACACTAAGTTTTCTAAGTTTATAACGAGGCTAAAAACACTCTGTTGCCTAGTGATGTCATAGACATTGCAATGCCACAGCAAAGTGTATGCTCCTGTGTGTTGTTAAATGTTTGTTTGTTTGTTTGTTTATTATCTACAATGGCTGCCTCTTAAGCAATGGGTGTCTTTATCAGAGATTGTAATTTCACTGTTACCAGCAGTGGTTGGCTTAAAGGGCTGCAGACTGAATGGATTCTGTTTCCTCAGGCTCTTTCAAAGCTACCAAGGGAAACTTTATCTAAATCTAAAGAACTCATATTCAAGGGTTGAGATGGGATTCTGCTCACTTAGAGAGGCTGAATAGTAAGTAGATAACCTTCTCCCTTTACTAGCGTCTTCCAAAAAACACAGCATCTCAAGCCTCCACCTAAAAAAACTCTTACTACATGAGCTTTCTTCCTACCACTTCCTGTCACCTACTTGCTGACTCAGTCTCCTGCTCACAGGTTAATTTTATCAAACACATTTTTGAACTGTTAACAAAGGCAGTAGAACAAATGCAACACATTTTAAAATAATATTTCACAACACTTGTATTCTTGATAATGATGGTGTGAACAAAACTACTGTTTCAAACTTTACAAAAATCTACTACATACATCTGTGTACAACACTTAGTACTTGATAATGATCATAAAATGACAGTGTTGATGGGTCATGTAACTTACTCTGCTCTATAACCAGGCTATTTTGTAATGTATTCCTTATGCATATAAATGGATACTGACTAAAACAGTGTGCTGTGTTTTCCCAACAGGACTTCTTTATTATTTTCACCACATCTTTTGATAATCAAGAAGTCATACTGTGTGACTGATTGCACTGTTTGTGTAAGTATGCTGTCTAGGATACTCCCTAGTCACCAAGATGCCTATCATGTTTCTCAAAAAGATTCTGTGATCTTAAACATTGTGTGACTGTACTTCTTTGCCATTCAGTGGAAAACAGAGAAAATGCCTCTTTTAAACGACCAAGATTTCAACAGAAAGATTTCTTCTGAAGACTTAAAGAAGACCCCTTCAGGCAAATGGAGATGGGAAAAAATGGGGCTCAGAAAAGGAAATGTCATGACTCAGAAGCGAGAAGTCAACAAGGGGCTGTGTGATGGAATAGAAAGTCAGTGGCATATGACAAGAAGGCAGAGGGAGAGCTATGGGTGTATGGAAGGGGCCAAGTGAAGGTAAGGAGCCTGAGGGAGAAGATGATGGGGTATGTAGTTAATTGTTTTACTCTTTTGGGGGCCTGCCACCCTGCTCCCCAAAAAATAAGGAGACTTATTCTTCCTTGTGAATATCTGGCCTTAGCTTGGCTTACTTCTAGCTAGCTTTTCTTAACTAATTATCCCATCTATCTTTTGCCTCTGGGCTTTCAACTTTTTTTTACTTCTGTGATCTCACTTTCACTCTTACTTAGTGGCTGGCTGTGTGCTGGCTGGTCCCTTCTTTTCTCAATCCTTGATCTCTCTTGTTTCCCGATCCCTCTTTTTCTCCTTCTATTTATTCTCTCTGTCTGCCAGCCCCACATATCCTTTTTCCTGCCTTGCTATTGGCTGTTAAGCCCTTTACTGTGCCAATCAGGTGTTTTACACAGGCATAATAACACAGCTTCACAGAGTTAAACAACATAAAAGAATGCAACACATCTTTGCATCATTAAATCAATGTTTCACAGCATAAACAAATGTAATACATCTTAAAATAATATTCTACAACAGAGGTAACTCAACGAAACAAGTATTATTTGAAAATGCCATAGTTAGTCCCATAGCTTTCGGTTCCACTCCCGGGACAAGTGCTGTCTGCAGAGTCCCAGTGCTCTCTGGAGCAGGGGCGGATAAACTCTGCAGGTCACCAGACCCTCAGCTCCTGCTGAGGGAAGCTGCACGGCTAACCGCCGCCCACCTTGAACTGAGCAAGCCAACATCTGCAGGGGTCTCTGAAGGACAGACTCAGACCGCCCAGAGGTGAGGAGGGGTCACCATGCCCAAGCACCTATATCCCAGCCTGGGAGGGAGAGTCGAGCTCCCATAGCTTTTGGTTCCACTCCCGGGACAAGTGCTGTCTGCAGAGTCCCAGCCCACTCTGGAGCAGGGGCGGATAAACCTTGCAGGTCACCAGACCCGCAGCTCCTGCTGAGGGAAGCTGCACAGCTACCCACCGCCCACCTCGAACTCAGCAAGCCAACATCTGCAGGGGTATCTGAAGGACAGACTCAGACCCTGACCAGATGGGTGACAGGAGGCACACAAATCCAAGTGCCACAACCGACCAGGAGCCATCTAATTGTGAACCACTGAAGCCATGGGCAAACGTCAGTGCAAAAAATTACATAATAATACAAAGGACAACATGGTAACTCCAGAAGAGTGTGGCGATCTTACAAATACAAGACCTGAACTGAGCAATGAAGAGGAAACAGAAAGAAGCAACACCAAAAATTCCTTTTTGATGATCATCGAAGCTCGGAAAGAAGATATGAAAAAAAGCCTTAAAGAAATAGAAGAAAATACAAACAAAAAATTGGAAGAGATGAACAAATCTGTGAAAGAAACATGCCAGGAACTAAAAGCCGAAATGGAAGCAATAAAAAAGGCACAAAATGAGGCAAAGATGGAAATAGAAAACCTGAATAAAAAAGCTGGAACCACAGATACAAGCATAACAAACAGAGTTCAAGAGATGGAAGATAGAATCTCTGAAGTGGGAGACTCAGTAGCTCAAATAGATATATCAGTCAAAGAAAATAGTAAAACTAAAAAAGCCATATCTCAAAATGTTCAGGAAATCTGGGACACCATGAAAAGACCTAATTTGAGAATAATAGGAATAGAAGAAGGAGAAGAATACCAGCTCAAAGGCACAGATAATGTTTTCAATAAAATCATAGAAGAAAACTTCCCTAAC